>VMKM01002237.1:0-81797 GCA_008360985.2 Macquaria ambigua
TGTTAGTTATCCTGTATGTTAGTTATCCTGTATGTTAGTTATCCTGTATGTTAGTTACTCTGTATGTTAGTTATCCTGTATGTTAGTTACTCTGTATGTTAGTTATCCTGTATGTTAGTTACTCTGTATGTTAGTTACTCTGTATGTTAGTTATCCTGTATGTTAGTTACTCTGTATGTTAGTTACTCTGTATGTTAGTTATCCTGTATGTTAGTTATCCTGTATGTTAGTTACTCTGTATGTTAGTTATCCTGTATGTTAGTTATCCTGTATGTTAGTTATCCTGTATGTTAGTTATCCTGTATGTTAGTTACTCTGTATGTTAGTTATCCTGTATGTTAGTTATCCTGTATGTTAGTTACTCTGTATGTTAGTTACTCTGTATGTTTGTATGTACATTTCTAGATTCTAGCGACTGTCCTCCCCAAAAATACGACTTCACAGTTGGAGTCACACAAACAAACCCTAGTTTGACCCAGTGCCCTGTTGTTCTGCTCAGCCTTCGTCTATTGTGGGGGAAACATGTTACACAGGGCCTCTGTTTATCTCTGATTGTCTGGACAGAAAACATGTGGTGGGGATTAAAAGATGCCTGGACTGCAGCCATCGGTAGTTCAGTGGTGATTAAAGAAGTGGATCAACTGAACTGCAGGCGGTGAGCACCATGAGCCAATTAACTACAAGTGTAAACACAAAGCAATTATGTTTTTAGCAAAGTATTTTATAAAATAAAGGAACAAGGAATGAATAAGGAAGATTATAGGGCTGCACAACTTCTTCAGGAGGAGGTCAGGGTGGATGTATTGGACACTGAAGACTACTGTTTGCATCCCATCTCCTACCCAGAGTCAATGTTTTTTTAAGCATGACCATGATCTTTCTCTCACCTTAACCAAGTAGTTTTAGTTGCCTAAACTTAACCGTAAAGGTGGCAGATCAGGAAACGTTCACATTAATTGCTTTTGTAACAGTAACATAGGTCATTTTGGAAGGACCTTTTAAAAACAACAGACTGTATTTTATCTTTAAGGAATGAGGACACTGGTAAGTCACTGACCAAACAATCTCACCTCACTGTCTTTTTAGTTGCTGTTCTGGAGCTTTCGACAATATACATGATCTTCAGCAGCAGATGGAGTTTGCCCAGTTCTTTTAGAAATTATTAATATTCAAACATCCATTTTTTTCGAAGCACTTTAAGGACTTCTTGCACATGCACACTGAACGCTAAAAGTTGAGTTCAAAATTTCATTCTTAAATTTGGAAACAACAGTTTGTCTGCTGATGAATATCATTTCATATGATCGAAAGCTCCAGAACAGCTCCTACGCTACCTTAAACCTGCAATAACTGAGTTATATACTGAGAACTTATTTACACATCCAGCAGATACGGAGCAACATGAGGAGTCGTGTTTGTGTCACCTGATGAAAATAAGTCCAGTATTCCCTCTCTTTTAGCTCTGTTTTTGGTCTCTACCAACTCCTGGGGGAAATATCTGGCTCTTTAGCTGTTAAATGCTCCACTATGTTCACCAGCTAGTCTCTAACTGTGTCTGTCTGCTGTTTGCTGCTGAGCAGGTAGTGTACAGTGGAGTTTTAGGGTTTTTTCTCTGAAAACACCGGCCTGTTGTGGCTGAAAACAACGCAATGAGAGTACTGAGAGTGAACCAAAACAGTAAAGTTGACAGACAGCTAAACAGTGAGCTGAAACTCACTATAAAGCTTCATAAAGCCGAGGGGAGCTGCAGATTCGGATTATTGTTATTATAAAAATGTTGAATACAGCCGCTTTAAGGTGAGATTATTTTGTCAACTGCTGTTTCCAAGGTCGAGACTGAACTTTGAAACTTAACGTTTAAGCCTGCGTGGATGAGGAGTCCTGAAAGTGCTCCAGAAAAAAGGAAAATTTGAACATCTACAATTCCAATTCCATCTCCTGATGAAGATCATTTATATGGTCGCATATCATTTGTTTTGCAAGGCAATGATTTTGAAAATGGATGTAGGAGAGGATAGATGCTTCCTGGAGAAATCTCTGGTGAAATGACAACAAAATTCAACACTTACCCAACGCAGCAATGAGTTCATGTAGAAACTGGACAAATGATCACCTCACTGTGATGTACTGAAGGACATAATTTCAATGCGACATTGCCTTTCACCAAAAAACTAGGGACTGCATTGTTTGAGGTACAAACTGTTCCACGCTATTGACGACAGCCCTGCAGAGCAGTGGAGGACTGGACCAAGTCAAATTATTTACACAGCGGTTGCACAGCGGTATTGGTATTTTCAGACAAATTCAATGGTACACATTAGCAGAAAGGGGCTGTGCATAAATATTAGTCTGGTTTGAATTGTAGGCATGAGTCTGCTTAGTTTAATGTCCACTCTCAGTCTCAATTATTCTGGTGTGAGATTACTCCCACAGCAGGTTCCTCAGCAGTCTGGTCAATTGTTTAAGACAACACTAAAACCTTTGAATGACAGAAGAATCGTTTGACTGTCTGAAAGTGTTTTATTTTTCTATAATTTCAGCAGTAGTTGTTCCATCTGTACGGTGGCATTAAAGTGAGACTATGTAACTTTTGAAAGAAGAAATAACACATTCTTCCTTTTACAAATGAAAAGTTGAATTCAGGAGCAGTAAAACCTCGCTCCGTTCAGTACTCTGAGGGCTCCAGCCGTTCTTGGTCTGGTATGACCAGTAGCTTGTGGTGACTAATTGTAGGTAGATAATGGTTTCTTACTGACACTACTGAGTCAGTTTACTTACTTTGTGACTTTACTTGCTTTTATTTCAAGTTGTGACTCTGTTTCCTTTGACGGAAGCCGGAAATAACATATCACTTTGCACAAGAAGCATATAATCATAGTTATAATCTCAAAATGGAAAAACAAATATAACAGATGGTAAAAACCTTTTAATTTTGGTTCACGTGCTTCAAATCGGGCCAGTTGATTTGTCCTTTCTGACTACAACATCTGTTTGGATTGGACTAGACTTGGAAAGCAAGTTAAATATCTTTGCAGCTTAAAGTGCTTTACATCAAATGATAACATTTTAAACATTTAGACAAGTTAGACAAATTAAACGTGGCAAACACAACAGAATTAAAAGAATATAAATTTTAAAAGTTTCATTAAAACAAGGCCACATTCTTAACATTTGATTCTTCAGTGCTCTATGATCTAAGGCAATGGTTCCCAACCTTTTAGGCATATACCCCTTAAAATAATTGAATTTCTACTTGACCCCCTCATGACAGGTTAGGGCTTTTGTGTGGATATGTCTTGTAAGCAAGAGTTAGTTTCCATCTCAGTTTGTTTCATTTAAATGGTTTTTAGAGGCCTGAAGAGGTAAAAGTGTCCAGTATGTCACGAGAAAAAAAGAAAAGCAAAATCAGAAAAAGAATTTGTGCAACAGAAGTATCTGGTGACCCCTGAAATTTTGCGTGGGACCTATTGAGGAGGGGTCCCGGTCCCTAGGTTGGGAACCAATAACCTAAGGTAATCGTTGGGAGTATAGATGGAGTGACAGTCAGTTATGAATGGGTGTGCTAAACCATTCAGAGCTATGTAAACTAGCACAGGCGTAGATTTTGCAGGCGTCACGAACCACCAGAACGTGACTCACAGATGCAACAATGCCTCCAGTATGCAACCTCAAAAGCAATGGTTGCATCCTGCCATAAAACGGAAAGAAGAAGCAGCATGGAGGAGGAGGAGGTCTGATATTAGGACATTTCTTTTCTCAAAAAGTCTCAAAACCAAGTAAGTTGTGAGTTGTGGTGGCAGCTAATGAGCTACTAGGTCATGTTTTTTGAGTTTACCTTTAGAAGTGTTGCTTGCTAGTTTGCTAACTAATACAGAATACCGGAGGGCCTTACTGCATTATATTCCATTATATTTTGAATTTTGTGTTTGTCTTTACATAAATAAAGACAGTGACCACCATAAATTGGTGCAGAAAAGGCACAACTTTCACCAGAATGCAGGAAATGAAGCGTTTGATGCTCAAAAGTTCTTGTGACCCCACCCCCACTGCTGAAACAACCTAAGCCCTTGCAAACTACTAATACAAATTACATATCAATTCTAAAAGAGACAGGAAGTCAACGCAAATAAAATGCGTCTGTTTTACTTATTGTTGTAACCGTGGCAACTGCATTTTCTGCAAGCTGAAATCGGATGCTTCCTAAATCAATAAAACAACGCTACATTTCTTATAAATCAGATACTAGATTGATTGTGTACTGCAGTAATGCTCAATGGAGATTTTATTTTGAAATTCAACACCGGAAGTGTGTGTGCCTGTCGCTGTGAACTTGACAGTTGAAGGCAGCGGCAGGGAGCTGATCTCTGCACATTCAGCTCTGTGGGAGCCACCAGCGTGGATACTAAACGTCACCGGCTTTCTCTTCACTTTTTATCCTTTTTTCCCCTCATTCATGGAAAAATATTCAGGTCCTGCTAACCGGATGAAAAAGTCTAAAGTGGGGTTTAAATGAAGTCCGGACTCCTGCTATAACCTGAGTTTCTTCTACCTGAGGAGTGAAGATGAAAAGTTTGCTCTTTTTCGCCTTGTGTTTCTCGACCTGTCCGCTCATGGTGAGTCCTCCTTTTCTACAGTATTTACAGCGATGTTGTGACTAAAATGATTATGTCGAAATACATTTGAATATCTGACAAAATAATACTGAATACTAATGGTATTTTTAAGCATTAACATATATATAAAGCTCAAATTCTAATTTACACTGAACACCTTGATGCCGATTTGCCAAAAAGATTGTTTTGGTGAAGACATGAGGGGGAAACAACTAGTTTGTCATTACCAGTAGTAAAACATTTCAGTTAAATTGCTTATTTCTAATATGGACTTGACCTTTTTGGAGGTGTGTGGAGTTGTCCTACTTTATGTTATTTTATTTTCTGGTGTCTTAGTGTAAATATTCCTTCACAGGATAATATCACTGAATATCTGAAGAGTATAAAGACTAAGCCCTATAATTGTGATTAATTGTACGGCTGCACTAAATTATTTTCATTATCAATTAATCATTATCTTCTCGATTAACTGATTAATTAATTGGTCTATAAAATGTCAGACAGTTGAGCACAAGGTGACAATAACTGAGTAATTGTGTGAGCCACTTTTTAAGCAAAATGCTTGTGTCAGTTTGAATATTTGCTGTTTTTCTCAGTCTTATATTGAATTTCACTAAATATCTTTAAGTTTGAGATTGTTGTTTTAGACAAAACAAGAAATCTGAATATGTCAGCTTGGGCTTTAGGAAATTGTGATGATGTGATTTTATGGACTAAACGATGAATCACTAACGAAACCCAAACATATTCAGTTCACTGTCATAGATGACTAATAAAACCACCAAATATTCAACATTTGAGAAGCTGCAACCAGTGAATATTTGGGCATGTTTGCTTTAAAAATAAATGCCTTAAATGATTAATTGATCATTGACTAATTGTTTCAGCTCTTGTATATCAAAATTCTACTGAAGCTGAAAAATCAATTAGAAATGTAATCAGCATCTATTTTGATAGCCGATTAATCGTTTTTAAGCCATCTTCCAAGTGAAAATGCCAAACGTTCCCACAATTCCAGCTTCTCAAATGTTTGGATTTGCTGCTTTTTTCTGTCTCATGTGATCATAAATGAAATATCTTTGGACTGGTGGTCGGACAAAAAAAAAGAAAAAGCAAACTGCAAACATCTCCTTGGGCTCTGAAAACGTTTTCCATTATTTTCTGACAAAACGATTAATCTATTAATGGAGAAGATAATTGGCAGATTAATAGATAATGAATATATTTGTTTCTGTAGGGAATAAACATGAAGGCAGTTGTCTCTTGAGTAATTAGGGTAATTTGTGGAATTAATCTCCCGTTGGTTGTTTTTGTCGAGCCATCCTCCAGCTATTATCCCACTTTTTCTTTTTTCTTCAGCCTCTCACACATGAGCTGCCCTCTTCCCGTGTTGATCCACCTCACAGGACAAACACTGCTCTCGCTTCCCATGAGCCTCCTTTGACTAAAAGCAGACGGGGCTGTCAAAATGTTCACATCACCCAAAACAAATGGGAGGGCTTAATTATCTAACTGATGAACTGAACACTGCCACCCAGAGTACACAAAAACCTCTCTCTCTTGCCCACTTATGATCCGTCAGGGATTCGGTGTCTCTCTTGCTGGAGGGCACTTAGAAGGGTGGATGGATGCTGATATCAAACCGGATCGTTTGGTTTTGGTTGTGGCTGTAACTCGGACACGTTGTTGCTTTTCCAAATGCTATTTTGAAATTCAAACGTTCCTTTATTCCTTTATTCTCATAATAAATTCCCAATAAAGTCAAGGGAGTTTGGTGTAAATGTTTAATGCATGAACAAAGCTAAGGCTAAGAACAGAGCCTGGCTGCTTGTTTAAAGTACGACACCAACAGGCGATATATTACATGATATGATAGACATTTTGCTTTACTGTTAAAACCGAGGTAGCTATCTGAGCTAGTTAGTTATCCTCATCAGTGACCGCTTCATGCATCAGTGTGATTTTTTAAATTTAATCGATGTGATTAAACAAAAACAGCCCCCTATAAACAGTTAATAAATTGAATTTCCACAATATTTACAAAATCACAATACATATGTGGTAAATTTGGGAATCTCACAATCTCGTTTTGATTCTTGGTGTCTCGAGTTTGATTCAGAATCGACTCTTGATTCAAAATCAATTCTCGAATCAATAAATAATAAAAGAGGCACTATTTCCGTGCTCTCACTCCAATGCTCTCATGTTTATTTTAGTTCACTGAATTGCAGTATGAAACATAACTAGCAGCTAAGCTAGCTGGTCTTGGTCGTCACTTTCTGACCGAACAAATAAAGCAGAGAAAGGTGTTTTGTTATTATTATTTATTTGAAAAAGTTAACTGTGAAAATGTTGGAAACATGTTACAGTCCTCTGGCGATATAAGAATAAGGAAATGAAAGTGTAATGTACTGACCGCCATCACTGGCTGAATGTCTTGAAACAGATTTTGGTCTGTGTTTGGAGTAACAAGGCTCTGTGCTGCTGTTATGTAACTTTACGTTTCCAGCAGCGGAGAACGCCTTTTTCAGCTTTTCTCAGTTTATATTATTGTAAATTAATTAAATTTGAAGATGTCACCTGTGGCTCTCTGAAAATATGATGGTTTTTTTCACTTTTTTTGGCTAAATTATTAATAGATGAATAAACAAGTGATATAGTAATCACTAATGAAGTTTAGTTGCATGCAGCCCTAAATAAGAGTTTATTTTACAACTCAAGTGGCTGGAGTTGTGTTTATCAAGTTCATGAAAGCTTTTCTCTTTCTGACTGTTCCTTTGACAACCACTAACACCACACATACATGTGTAGAAGAGGGAGGTTCGACAACATGCTGTGTGTGAACAGCAATAGGTGGACAGAAAAAACACATGTGAGCAAAAACAAGAAGAGCTCCACTCTCAGCAAAGCCTGAATTTGCAAACAATCGCCATAGACTTACACAGGATGAACACATAATTATAATGAAATAAATGAGAGTTGAAGAGGTTAAGCCCAATATTTGCGTCTGTACTGGCTCGTCTTCCTTAATTTGCCCCCGTGTGTGCTCCGGTCAGTGCATGTTGTCTGCAGCCCCAGTGCACCAGAGGACAGCAGGGACTCAGGTGTGAACAGGCTCCTGGCCACAGCTGCATATTAAGCTCATCTGTCTGAACATGGGCTGCAGGATAGCCAGATCCAACTCACAGCACACTGGGTTTTAAACACAAACTAGAAATGCTCACACAGTAGAAGAAGAGGAGAACTTTTACACTGCCAGCGTTCTGAATCCAGGTCATCTGTGTTGATTTTGTCTGATATTTTTTGGCAGAATCAGCTGTAGCTGCCGATTTTTAGATAACAGTGTCACCACACATCTGTTAAAAATGTGTTTAAATCCTGTATTTGTTTTCATCATTTGTGAGCTTTTGAAGTGCTGACTCTCTGACCTTAAATAATCATTCAAGTTTGAGCTGGAGTAGATAAAAACACATTTCAGTGAGTATTTTCCTTTGAACATTAATGACATATTGTTGTGAAATGCAATTCAACATGGTAAAAAGTAATATTACACGCTACTAGAAACTTTTTAAGAGCCACAAATAATTAACATGTTATAGCGCAGCAACATCATCATACACAACACTGGTCAGCAAACAACACATTTACAAAGTAAAATGTAGATAATTAAGTACATTAAAGCTTTAAATCTGCTGTTTCTCTGGTCTAGAGGAGGTGATGTGTTTTACGTTTCTTGGTATGTGTGCTTCATGGGTATTGTAGTATTTAAGGCCAAAGTGACGGGAAAAAAACAACGCGATTCCTTAGACGCAAAGCTGAAATGGTTCAGACTGATGGCAATAACATAAACATATAGTATTGTAAAATTATCCAGGTGACTCCTGTGTTTCTATGGTTAGAAACATTTGGAATATGGTAAAAAGAAACGAGCGTAGCCGAAACGTTTCTAGGCAGACTCGGGCGCAGAAATAGACACAGTACACAGCTAAGATTCAAAAAGGCAAAATCTTACACATACACGGGTGATCAGTCCAAACAAGCAAACAAATCCAGGCAGGGACTGGCAAAGTCCAAAGACCAGGGAAACTAACAGTGAGAATGCTGGAAAGCGCTGAACACACTGTAGAACAAAGACAATCTGGCAAGGTGAGTGGATGAAGGTGTGGATAATCAGGAGCGGGAGGCAAAGACTAACGGGATGTTACAGTAGCAGAGTCTGTTGCTGGCAGTTTGCCCCAGTGGCCAAAGAAATCCCCTGCAGCCCAGGAAGCTTTTTCCACATATTATTAAAACAGACTGTTGACTTTGAGTGAACACTCAGAACTCAGAACAGCTCCATGTGCTGCTTGTGTGATGTCATGTCAGTGTGTACGAGCACTTGTCCAGAGTCCAGGTTTTGCCAGTGGAACAACACCAATGCATGCACAACTCATGTACCATATCCAGCTCTAATACACCCCCATACTATCCACAACGAAATCCATGCAAGAAGACATCACAGCCCACGCTGTTTGACTGACAGGTGATGTCTGGCAAGACAACGATGAAGCAATTTAGCGATTAAAGATACAGACTGGAAATAAAAAGAAAGGAATCAAAAGAATCTCACAGGTTTCCATTTTAGGATAATCTCTTAAAGTCAATTAAGAAAATACGGAACAGCCTCAGCAGTGTGCAGCATGGATTAGTCCTTTCATCTGTTAGGGTTAGGTTAATTTGCACATAACATCCATTCATTCATTAATTTACTCACTCACTCAATTTACACACATTCCTTGACCAAAAAGGTGCAAGAAAAAGCTTAAATTACTTCCCCACTTCTCCAAATGAACAAGTAACATAGAAGTACAAGGAACTGATGAAAGAGGAAATAAAATAAACTACACAGCCTTCCAGAGGGCCTTACCAAACCCCCCAGGTCCTGTTAACAGCATCCACCGTGCTGCTCCGATCGACATGTCGATAGAGAGGCTTTGCATTCTCTCACTCCCCCTCTCTCATGACTGACGGACCATAAACCCTCTGACAACTCAGTGCCTGTGCTGTGATTGTCCGTGTGTGCATGTTTCAATTTCAAGTCGGATTTATTGTTTTAACGTGGATTTGGAAACCGTTACAAACTGTTTCATAGAGCAAAACAGGAAGAAAATTAAACAATTTGAACACTGAACGAGATTCTGTTTGAGAACTGTGTTTTAAAAAATCCTCTTTCATTGTGTTGGAAAATGAAAGCTGAACCTTATGCGTCCATTTTTTAAAGATATTTGTGGGGCATTTATTTGCCTTTATTGGACAGAGTGAGAGTGAAGAGGCAGACAGGAAATGGGAAAGGCATGGGGCTGGATTCAAACCGACCACATTGTGGTTACATGGCACGCGCTGTAACCATTCGGCTAACAAGGCACCTCGCTTATTAATTTAACTCGTGTGAATTAACAAAGAAATAATTGATCATGAACATTATTACTGTAGTTGAGACTCGAACTGGACCTCATGTAGATCCTCGTGAATAATGACAGACAGGTAGAAACGAGATGAGAACAAGGCGTCTTGTTCTGTCATATCAGGGGGGAACAGTTTGAATAGTTTCACTTCACAGTTTCATAAAATCCCTGCGCTCGTCCCAGCATGATTATAGATCCCTCATACAGATCGCTTCCTCGACAGTTGATGACCAGCAGATGGATTTAATAATAGTTTATATTTTGAATTCATGCTAAAATCACGTATCTTATATCACAAAGATAAAACATTGACAGCTCTCATACCAGCCTAAATAACTGGACTCTGGTGCGGTTCGTTTGTGATGTGAAAGCAAAACAGGATCAACCACAGGACTGTGTGATGGTAAATATGTCATTTTAGCATGGATTCAAAAACTTAAATACTATTAAATTCACCTGCTGATTCTGTTTAGAAAGCATTGTTTTAAGCGATGTATATATCTGTGCAAGACCCTCTGGTAATCATGGGGATTGCCCGTGATCAATAAGAAAACGAAAATAAGTCAAACCAGAGGTGTGTTGAGGGATGACATCACCAATACTGTCCAATGAATAAGTTACCTGTTAGTCCATATGACGTCATGTTTAGTAGCTTGGGAACCAGACGAACCAACAAGCTCATGTTTCATTGGCTCTGGCAGGTGCGTCTGGTCCCCCCCCCCCATTCAGACAGATCTCCAGCCGACCAATCAAAACCGTTTATCTAATATGGGGCGGGTTTGATGCGATGACTGTACAGAGGAGCCACACTGAGGCATTTTTGTAAACAACCAAGATGGCTGCCGCTGATGTGGAACGTTCTGCATCAGATATCGGGTCAGTATTAAACTGGACGGTATATTTTCTCTAAAAGAAGAACAAACAGCTGCACTTAAAGCTTCTGTTGATAAGAAAGATTGTGTTTGCTGAACTATCCAAACCGGTGTCCAGAGGCGTTTTGGTCTGTACCCATTGATAACGCCCCTTGGAAATCGATAATGAACTGAGACGTTCCAGACTAATTCACATTTGCGAAAAAGGGTGCCAGACCAGAACTAAAAGGCAACATTGCATACATTTTCTCCTTGGTCCGGACTAAATGCACTGAACTACAGGTGTTCTACATGTTTTTTTCCAAATCACAGGATCTGTTGTATGCATCTCCTGTGGTATTAGATCATAAGGAGCGCCTACATAGAGAACTGGCAGGGCTGATAGAGGACAGCAGGGCGGATGAGAGCATGAATCTCCACCTCCAGAGGGATTAACATAAAGCTCTGGCATCCACAAAACCTACACCACACCCACACTATTATGCTTGCAGTGCAGTCAGGCAATAATTCATCCTATTAGTTGCTTATGAACTGAATGCTACAGTTTCAACGTTACCTTTCAACAACAAGGCATCAATACAAAAGTATATAAAATCGTCACTCCCACTTTAGCAGTGATCAAACCTACACACACCTTCTCTAAAGCGAGACTGAAACACAGTTCTCCAAATAGAAGATTTAAGTAACTCTTTGAAGTTTTATCACCATAACATTTCACTAAAATGTGTAAAACAAACAAAACATCCACAGGACTCATAGGATTTTAGATATGCACATGGGTTTCCTGCCCAAACACAACTGATGTTCACGCTGCAACATATCACGCTTGTTGAATAGGGTGGACATGCTGCATCAACAAAGCTCGAGTCACGTGAGGATGTGAGGCGTTTAAATGCACCGGATACATTAAAGTGGCCGTGAATACATTTACATTTATTCATTGGACACTTTTGTCCAAAGCAACGTACAGACGAGGTACAGTCCAGTGAGCCGGATGCTGTGAGCTTCACCTTTATTAATGGTGCCAGGTGATGATTGTGGTGCTTGTTGGTGTTTTCAAGGAAACTAATTGGATGAGTCACCTGAGACTCACGGTGTTATCGCATAGCAGGGGAACAGAGAGCTGCAGCTGCCTTCTCTCTCATATGGAAATGTATTGATATATCACTGCCAGGCTGTGTGGTGATACAGGCTCCTGTAGTCAGTTTGCTCCTGTGTAGAAAACTCCATCATGTTTAAACTTGCCTGGAAGCATTACAGCACTTTTATTTTTCCTGTGGGTTGACAGAGTTTTCTACCACCATTGGAATGGTGAAACTCTTTTAAGTGTGTGCATGGTGGTTGAGATAAATATGAAGCTGCTTGTATAAGACATTACACAAAGAAAGTGTACGTTCAACTTGGTTATGTTGATGAGTGGCAACTTAATGCAATGTAACTGTTACACTTAACAGTTTAGCTACAACTTTTAAAATGTGTGAGATACACAGAGATGTGTTGTTTTACTGGGAGCTACATGTTGAAGCTTTTTCTTGACCGGCAGCTCCCAAGGTGAACGTCAGAATCAGTCGTTTCAGCAAATACCCCAAAACGACTTGTTTTTGGGCATTTGGAGCAAAGGAGGAAGTTGGGTGACAAAACATTAGAAGGTCCCTTAGCGAACGACGAAGGTAACCTTAACAATACTACCTTTTTCATCACAGAGTAGCTAATAGATACTGAGTCACCATTTACCTTTAAAGTTGACCATACTACATATATTTTTTAAATTTTAGTGAGAGCAGGGTCGTTTTTTTCAAAGGGAGGGTATTTTGGAAAGCTGTTTGCTGTCTTTGTATTTGGGCTGCAGAAAGCAGCGAGACTCATTATGATTAAACATAGTGCTGTGATTCCTCATGTGCAGTGTCTTACCAACGTTTCCTTTTGTGCCGTGAGCATGAACATTAACACAATGAGATGAAACGCTTGCCTCCATTATATGCAGCCAGCACACAACAGAGCAGAATGTAATAGAGGCACTAAAAATATTAACAGCTCTCTTTGGTGTTGGTGTCTTGTAGTTCTCATAATGTGGTTTAAATTTAGGCTTATTACACTGATGGACTCTTTGTACTGTAAATCACGCTGGATAAAAGCATCACCTAAATAGCTCTAAATGGTGTTGAAACTGCTTATTGTCCCAAACCCAGTTTTATTTTTACAATTATAGGATAAGTCTGGTGTTACTCTATATTTTTCTTTTTGTCAACAAACCCTATTAAAAAAAGACCAAACCTACCAATGTGCGATCATTCTTACTGGTAATGTAAAATCTTTAAAAACAGCAGACAAATGTTTAGTTTCAGTTTTCTAAAAAAGGCTCAGTAATTTCCTAAAACAGCTTCCTAAAAAAACTCTAGTTTTTATGAAACATTACACAAACAGGAGGAAATGGTGCATTTGTTGGGGACTATTTTCAGCGGCGGATTAATACACATTTGGGGCAGCAGGACGGTGTATGTGGGATTGAGTCAAAATAAACTTTGGATACACACACAATACTTGTTAGAAGGATTCATTCATTGTTGGTTTTGGTATTTTCATGGGATTTGTGGACAATAAAAATATAGAATATCACCAGGGTTATCCTTATTAATATTTACGTTCTTTTCCTTGTATTTACAGTGTGAATAGAATAGTGTGTGGTGAAGTTAAAATACAGCAGAATCTGCAGCCATTTTATTCCCAGAAGAATATCAGAATTTGTCTTTAAAACATCATATTGGCTGCTCCCCCGTGTTTATCCAGTGACAGTGTTATTACAATAGAGGGAAGTTTGGTGAGTCTGCTCTGCTCTGACGTTGCACTGAACTCACTGAGTGACTTTGAAACCCTGAAGCAGATGGCAAAGCCGGGGTGGAGCTGTTCCTCAGGGCCGACTCTGAGGTCAACAGTCATTTCTGTGCATCCTTACGGAGTCTCATTTTATTATATGACTTAGATTTGGGGCAGCTGTGGCCTGAAGGTCAGAATAGCAGGCTTGTTACCCAAAGAACCAGCTGGAGAAACGAACGAGCAGCAGTCTTCCCTCCTGTCCCTGCAGAGCGCCCTAGAGCAAGGCACTGAACCTTGAACAGGCCCAGTCTAAATTGCTCAGTAAAGAAAAGTTGATTTTTGAGATAGCAGATGCTGAAGTCGAGATAAGACTTGTCTTTCCACATCACATGTTAAAATGAAGTTACAATATCAGACCTTAACCAAGTGAAATTATTAAAGCTGGGGTAGGCAGAACCTGTGCAACTTATTATTATCACTCCGCTAAGCCCCTCCCACCAAACCCACTACTTCGACCGGCAGCAGAAGGAGTCCGTTACCCCGCAAAACCTCATCCCTTGTAGGGCTCACTCTCCACGGCGTGAGCCTCACCGAGACCCCGGCCCCTCTCACCACGACTTCCCCACTGTTTGTCATCATGCCTCTTTACCACTCGTCAATACAAGCGCCATGGCATCGAACATAATGAGCCTGAAGCTCCGTGTGGAGCCAGGACGTGTTGTTTTGTACTATACACCGCTGTAGGCAAAGGAGGTGTTGGAAATGTATCACAAGTTGCAGGATTTTCCGCCATTGAATCAGGCTTTCACCATCTGAAGGGACGTGCACGCGCGTCTGCATTTGTAGAACAGCCAATAGGAACGCGCCCTCCCTCTGGAATGACCTGTGATTGGCCAAAGTCTCCCATCACAGGCTAGATTTTCTAAATGCATGGTTATTAGGGAATTTTTGCCCAGTGACGCCAAATAAATACTGCCTAACCCACCTTTAAGTGAACCAGAATATGAGCTAGAAGAAGATGAGCATCATTGTGCTCTAAATCGCCCCTGCAGTGAGATTACCGCGATAAAAGAAATCAGGAAACCACATTTTCCTCTATCTGTGTAATCTGATGTACTGTACCAGCTCTGTCTCCTAATAGGCTTTGCTGCCCACAAACACGGCGGCTCTGTGAACACTCTTTTATATGAAGTCTTTGCTGCGGGGATCTGTTACACGAATACAGTTGTCTATTTGTTGAGGTCTGATACCACATGTGCACTTGAGGCGGTTTACTGAGGCTCTCATCCAGAGTGATGAATATGATTCATTTCCTCAATCAGACAACACCTGAAGGTTGTTTGTTCCAACCTGCCACTTCAACACTGCATATATTAGCATAACGGCATATAATATGACATAGTGGTGTTAGGCAAGCAAGTCTCTAAACACATTATAGTTTAGTATAAACAAATTCAAAGTGTTTTACATAAGGTGCAGAAATTCATTGAAACAACATTTAAATAGCGTAATGAAGAGGAAAATAAAATGTCAAAAACACAAACAATCAACAGGTCCGCGATTGTGACGTCCACCCTGCACAAGGTGATTGGTTGATTCCTTTATTCGCTTGTGGAAGTTCAGAAAAATCGAGCTTGTTCAGGACGTCAGCTTTTTTGTCGTGTAATATTTGCATTCTGTGTGACGGTACTCATGAAAAATATATTGACGTGCAAATTAATCGCAGGAAATAAAACGCCCCCGGTGTGTAAAGGCCTTTAGTCTCACCTTCTCTCCCAATAGTCTGGTAGACTGCATTACTGCTGACGCTGCACCAATCACGCTCCATCTTACCTTCACTTGTGAACAAGACCCCAAAACTTCCAAAATAAATAAATAAATCAAAGCTGTCAGTACAGGAACTCAGTAGCATGAAATAAATGCACATTTACGCTCTCCTCTTCACCTTTTCCTGGATGATCCTGTTTTCTGACTGCTAACCTTTCCTGCCAGATGGTGTTAAACTAAAACAATAGCACTGCATGTGAATTATTATCTTGGCAAGGCAGTATACATTTAGGGTAATCCTACAGAAACAGAAACCAAGAGACTGAAGCTCTCACTGAAATCATCACCTAAACGTCTGAAATATAAATCTAATTTGTTGGAGGTCAGACATGATGGCTGATAGATTCAGATTCAAATGTTTTCTCTCCAGTGACGAGCCATGTGACGCTGCAGGCTTGAATCTGAATCAGTCGTCCACGCAAACCCTCATTCCCACCCTCCCTGACATCGTCATCACTGACCTTTTACCCCCTACTAAAGCAAAACATTTCAAGGAAGAGGCTTAAATACAAAGTGGAGGTCACGCGTGAAATCTTGTCAGGGAAAAGCTTTGAACATTTGATGCCTATATGCAGCCAGCAGCCATGGAAGCTCAGGGCCACATTGACACATACAGCACCAGTCATCTGTCCACAGATAAACATATAAAACACAAATACGAACCAAAAAAACATACAATACTTTGAGGTGGGGTGCTTAGGAAAAAATGCTAATTTTATAGCCATTTTCACAGAGAAGATCAGCTTAGATTTTGTATTCCCACCCGTTCAAACGTCATGTTTCTTGCTGATCACAAATGAGCTCCTCTTGCAGCCCTGACAGCTCAGGATGCTCAGAAAACTCCTCTGATTGTCCACTACAGTCGGTCTGAGGAGTCCTTGTAGGGAGGAGTGGATGGATGGGCCAACAAAGTGTGCGACTTAGACAACAACACTGTTTATTTCCAATTTTTCTATCAGCTGCCAATGTAGTTTTGTTTTAACCATTGTTTCCTATAATATTTTGTAAAGTATTTTCTATAATATCTATACAGAGAGCATGTCAGTGTAAATCTAGACAGCATTTAGACAGACAATAATGTGGAAACTAAACCTTTTCACAGCATTTTCAGAACCATCACAGATGTAACTAATGACATTGCAATGCAATACTTCCTGGAACAGAGCCATCATTAACTTTATTTATTCCACCTAAGCTTTTCCTGCTATTACACTTTAAAATCTGTGTCCCAATTCCATGCTACATACTAATTGTATACAGTATGTATGTTACTCTTCATAGTATACTGTTTCTGTAGTTAGAGTAAAAGAAATCAACAAAGGAAATTTAACAATACATTTGCGATTGTTATCAGCAAGATAAATTCACTGTAGTTGTAGTTTTACAAATAGGAAGTTGGGATTTCCAACTTTTCAAACATCGCTGGAATGCAGCAGGCATCAGGTTAGTGTCTGCTGCTGCTTCTTGGACTTCCTCATACTTTATTTGTTTTTGTCTGGACTGCAGATCTTACACTCAGAGTTTATGTGCTAGATGTGAACATGGAGGCTTGGCAGGCCCTGCTTGTTCCTTCGATCAACCTCTGCTGTAATATCTAAACTCAGGGCGACACAATCATCCCCCAAAGCTCATGTGAGGGGTCAGCAGCCACCGGTGCGCATCACTGCCGAACGAAGCCACAGCAGGAGAACACGAGGAAAGAAGCTGATAAGACTGAATCATTTTTAAAGCTCAGATACGAACTGAAGGGAGACTTTTAATAAATATGCTCCCGCTATTATTTATTTTTATTTATACAGTTGTACATGACTGTCTCGTTCTTAAATAGGATGAATTTATTTGTCCTCTGTAGTAAAGTAATAGCCAACAACCATGAGCTAAAGCTTTATGCTGCTAAGCTCTTTAATGCAGGGATTATTAAAGCAATGGCAGAAAAAACACAAACTTTCCATCAATATTTAAAACACTACCTCAGAGTTGCACAGTCTGTGGTATTGTGTTGAATAAGTCCCTGTGCATGTATGTTCGTGCTCATGTGTTCTAAGGCTAACACCTAACACATTAACCAGTGTCCTGTCAGTCATTATCATCGACTGCACAGAGCCGAGGACATGTTGGAGGGTCCTCCACTCGGGAGGTGGCTCCTTGGCACAGCAGCGGGTTTTGGAGCACACCTACTGAAACATTACTGGTGTATGTTTGAATACTTTCAGCCGCGCTAGCAGCATAGTTTTAGGGACGACAATGTCGCTCTGTTGGTTGGTCCATCACTTTGATCCAGACTGAAATATTTCATCAGATTTTTGCCATGAAATGTTGAACAGACACTTATGGTCTCCAGAAGATGAATCCCACTCTCTTTGGTGACTTTTCCTCTAGCGCCACCATGAGGTGGTTTTTAGTGGATCGGATGGATTGCCATGAAATTTGGTACAAACATTCAAAGTTCCCAAAGGACAAACCCTAATGACTTTATTGATCCCTGACTTTTTCATGTAGTGCAACCAGCAGGTTGACCCTGTGGGTTCTGAGTGATTCATGTCCCCCACAGGACGAACTTTTTAAGAACTTTTCCTCTCGCACTACAACATTTTAATTTGTCCAATACTTTTTGATCAAATACCTGCATTACCATTAGCATCTGCTGTACTTTGTGTTTAGTGCTAATTAGCAAATGTTAGCATGTTTAAACACCAAACTGAGATGGGCAACATGGTAAACATTACTTGATAAACATCAACTGTCATTATGTGCAGGTTGCTATGTTGATATTTAACTTAGCTCAAAGCACTAGCAGTGTACAGCCTCATGAGGCAGGTTGGCTGGCATGGCTGTACACTCTTCAGGCCAACACACACCACCGGTAGTGTATGGTGCACGTTAAAACATCTGCATTTTACATGGATTGTAATGAAGGTCACCAGCATTTAATCAAGGTAAGTCGTGTGTTTTATACTTCACACAGAACTTCTCGAGCATGAAATACTAGAATTGGCTTGGGCAGCCATCCAGGACTGTGATAAATATGTTGCTCCTGCATCAAGGCTATGAACATGCTGTCTGCACGCGCACACACACACACACACACACACAGCTCTCAGACAGGTGTGGGAATGAGGACTGTAAAATGTCTTTGACATCAAACACCAAAGGGGAAGAAAAGCAGGGAGAAAGAAGTAGAGTTGGTAGAAGCCACTAAAAGCTACATCTCACACACACTGATTCGCTTGTGTGTGTGAGAGAGAAACACAGAGCAAGAGGGATCCGAGCTGTGTTTCCATCCAGCTGTAAAATAAATTTTCCTCCACATTCACATGTAAATAAATGTCAGTTTTGCTGGCTGCTGTAATACACCAGTGATTCAGCCTGGTGTATATCCAGTTTGTTAAAAGTTTTTCCATGAGCTGAACAATGGCTGTCAGGATAAATCCTCTGTTGAAAACGAAGCGATGCATTTCACAGTTTCTGGTTTGTCTGGAAGTCAATAGAAGAAGAACAGAATAGTATAAAGTATGAGTGGAAAGATCAACCATGGCTGAGAAACTCAGACTAACCCAACCCTTTCACACACGCAGTCTATCGCAGTCTATCCCTGAAATGTTCAGGAACATTTCTTGCATGGGGTCATGTGTGAATGGGAGCAGGGATCAATATTCAGGGAAATCTGTACCACCAATTTCCCGCCTCAAGACCTGGTAACATTTCAGGGAACATGCCGGTACGGCTGTGTAGTGAATGAAAGCACGTAAAGGGTTACGTCCGTCTGATGGAAGACGCTTTCAAGTGGAGCGGGTGAACCAATCACAAGACTCCGCTGACTCCGGGACTTGTTTACGGTTGCCTTGCCAACGCTTTTGCAGGTGAGCTGATAACTGAATACATTACAAGAACAAGAAAAACAGCAGCTTCACGCCCACCATGTTCCTGAAAATAATAATAATCTTCTTCTGCTGAGTTTTATGAAAATTGGCATCCATAAGTGTTGCATTACTGCTATCTGCTGGACTGTCCCTTGCATTACTGCCACCTGCTGGACTGTCCCTGGCATGTGTGAAAAGGCGCAAGACGGAAATGTCCCTGAATGTAGCTGCATGTGTGAATAGTGAAAATCACTACCGGTACCTGTAAGGTTATTTGAGTAATTTACCGGGAACTATGTGTAAAGGAGGCTGCACTGTTTGATTGACAGGTAACCTTTGGGATGTGCAGTGCAGAAACACCGCAGCAATGAGCACCTCAGTGTCGGCTGATCTCATACTTCACTCTTTCATTCACAGATGATAACAAAGAAATGCAAATAGCAAAAAAGGTTCAGGACTGGAACTTCAGCCTTTCAGTCATCTTTATTGGCGTAATGTGCTCTGATGAAGGCGTCTGGACCAAAAGGACATTTGTCTTCTTTGTTCTTCTTCTCTGCACAGAGCTGCACTTCACTCTAAACAAAGACATGTACTTGCCGATGTCCCGATGCACTAAATGAATGTGACCACGACGAGCGGACTAAACATACCTCAGCAGTCCATTTGCAGCAGATGTTAAACAGCCAAATGTCGTCACATCATTTTTTATATGATAAATTAGTTTCAGTTGCTAGTTATTACATAATGTTTTCAACAAAGGAATTTGTCTTTAAAAGTCTGGCACCGTAGCCTCCTCCTCGCTCTGTCTTTTTAATGCAATGAAGTGCACATATGGGCAGTGGTGGAAGAAGTATTTAGATCCTTTACTTAAGTAAAAGTACTAATACCACACTGTGAAAATACTCCACTACAAGTAAAAGTCCTGCATTCAAAACTTTACTTAAAAGTATGTAAGTATTATCAGCTAAATTTAATTCAAGTATGAAAAGTAAAAGTAGTCACTATGCAGAAAAATGTCAGTGTTTTACTATTATATCTGCTGTTTCTGGATTACAATTACTGCTGCATTAATGTGTATTTTGCATTTTACTGCTGTAGATGTTTAAGGTTGTGCTAATTTTGCATCATACTCTATAAGATCACCATATGTTTGTAGCGCTGCTGTCCTGTGAGAACCACGTATCTCTAAAAAGTTTAAATTTGCATGAGCTCAGCAAAACAGCCCTGTTTTCAGCTCTGTGACGATGGATTTTCCAGCTGATCCAAGGAGGGTTTAAATAGTTTATTTAGCTTAAGAAGGAGGAGGATTTTCCAAACTAAAGGAACACTTAATCATTTAGTTTATCAGCAAAATAATCTGAAAAGTAACTAGTAACTAAAGCTGTCAGAGAAATGTAGTGGAGTAAAATGTACAATATTTGCCTCTGAGATGTGATGGAGTAGAAGTTAAGTTACATACAAATGTACATTTCTGACACTTCTTAGATTTGTGCAGCCACACCAGTTCAATATTTGTGATTGTAAGTGTATAATGCAAATATTAGTTAAAGAAATATGAAATAGTAAAAGTGGTCATCTTTCTTTTCACATTCAAATCATACCTGTGCTCACGTTTCCTTACCTGCCTACAATTTGCCATGAAATGTATTTTCCTTAATTGTGCAACAAATATTTGACATTGTTTCTGGAAACAGTAATTTTCCTGTGTGTTATTTGGGTAAACTGACCCTTTATGAGCTACGTCTATTCATTGTGAGCCCAATTAGCATTGATTTAGTGATTTGCAGGTCAGACTGGCTTACATTTTATTGAAAAGTGAAGTTTTTTTTAGACATCTTGGTTACATATTAACCTTTTGTTCAAACAGAATTTCATTGACTTTATTTCAACATGTAGTCAAAGACCTGCTTTACAATATAAATGCTTTCAAACAACAGTTTTATGTAACCTAGATGACTAAAAAACTTTTTCACATAAATTTAATTCATTTTTAACCTGAATGTCTTGATGCTTTTTGACCAGCAAATCACCAAATCAGTGCTTACTGGCTGGTGTTGGTAGCCTGAGGTTAAGAGAAGGTGGTTTCCGTGTGTGTGTGTGTGTGTGTGTGTGTGTGTGTAACCTTATCTCCCTCCGGGTCGTTGCAGTAAACAGAAGTGTTGGGTTTTAGTCATCTTGTCTGATAAATTTCACAAAATTCTGCTACGTGTTACGAAACACTTCTGTCATCTCCACATTCAGTTTTTTTTCAGCTGATTTGCTTTGGCAGGTGACTGTTGAGGAAATCTGAGCACGTTCTTGCCGAAGCTGAATCCTTAGCTGTTATTTACATTTCGAATAAAAGGTTTTGATGTTTGATGCACCAAAAGGTTGTTTAGCTGCCACTTCTGGCTCATGGTTGTGTGTGTGTGTGTGTGTGTGTGTGTGTGTGTGTGTGTGTGTGTGTGTACATGTTTGCCTCATGCCAGGGGATAAAGGGGCTGCAGGCTGTGTGGAAGGATTTGGGTGAGTGATGGGCAGAAGAGCGATCTGTCCACTGGGAGCTATTTCAAATGCTGTTGATCCAATTATTGATTTATTAAGATAACAGAGAGAATTAGCACAGTAGGAGCACATTCTTTACACTGAGGGGAAGCCACAAAGAACCTGCTGATAGTTTGATTAAAGTCCTCATACTTAAATGACAAAAAAAATATACATATTGGCATGGCAGATAATAACGGATGATCTTAGCTTGTCACAGACATATTGTGCTGGCGTATATGTTGCCCTATACGTTAGAAACTGAAAAACAGAAAGATATGTTTGAAAAAATGTAGAAACGGTGTCACATTTGTAAAGTTAGTCCAACAGAGAGCCCACAACTTGGTCACAACTCTTTAATAACCAAATGTAAGGGATCCTTATCAAAAATGGGCTCATTAATGCATCATCTTTGTTATAATTTATCTATATTTTTGGCCACTTGGGGGCAGTGGAACAAGATGCAAACATCTGAGATCACTTTTTAAGCTGTTGTGGTGATCACACTAGCAAACAGTTGCTCATTTACACATCCAGCAGCAACGTTAGCATTAACGTGGAGTCGTGTAAGAGCTGCCTGCTGCTGTTGGAAATGAGGCTGATGAGAATATTAAAGTTGTGGGCCGTAAAACCAAAACAATGAGCTGAAAGACGCTTAAACGCTCCATTGGAGCTGGGGTGAACTGTAGAGTTGAAGTCTCTGTGGGATTGTCACCATGAGCGACTCCTTTTACATGACACTTAAGGCTGATTTATGGATCAACGCAGAGACTACATTAAGTGGCCTCCGCCGTTGTGAGCAGTTATACCTGTACGCTGGTGTGTCTGCATCACTCGTTGGTGGTGGGTTTCCTGTGCCGCTGTGTTGAGTTTCCTCCGGTTTCTTCGTGTACACCAAACAGTGGCGACTGAAACTGAGCAGGTCATGTTTGAGTTGGAGCTAATAAATGTCACTTTTACTGAAATTACTGCAACGCAGAAAAAAGAGAAGACGTCGGAGGAGACGGTACGTACGACTATTAGACCGATCGAGGCGGAAGAAGGGTGAATTTTCTGTGCTTGTCCGGCTGGAAACGCGATGCAACCAAGCAAACCAATCACATCAGTCATTGTTGTGGTCTGCATCGCCGCAACGTGTAGTTACACTTTAGGCTAAGGCATACGGAACGCGGCTATGCCGTTGTTAATATAAAAACTATTGATTAGTGAAGCTATGAAAAGAAAATATACTAGGCCCTACTGGCAGGTTAATCCTGCTGGAAATAAATGACTGAAACCACACTGGGGTTTCATGTTGTCTCTGGTCTCTGTGATGAATATTCCTCATGTACCAACGACGCTGACGTAACCAGACTGCAGTGTTTACATGAGTCGGCCGAAATCAGATCACATGCAGGCTTACATGCAGATGGATACACACACTCTACATATACTGAACATGTTGTATGATCGTGTCTATGCAAACTCACAGAAACACACACACACACACACACACACAGTATATGCTGATGTTAATATTCCAAAATGTGGACGATGGTTAGTTGTTTGTCCAACATCGTTTGGCAGGATTTCAGCATTTGCAGGATTTTAATTAATTAATTCATGTGCTTCTCCTGGTTTTAAACATACACACACACACACACACACACACACACACACACACACACACACACACACACACACACACAACAAAGAGAGAGAGAAAGGGAGCACTGGCTGGTTGGTTTAAGCAGCTTATCTTGACTCTCCTCCTGTGTATCAACATTTAAGAAAAATACAAACACAACATGGACAAACAAATTAAGGAAGAAATACGTTAACATATACAATGAGTCTTTTTTTTCTAGGTTGAAAAGCAGATATTAAGCTTTGCTGTAAAGGGAAGGAATTGTTTTGGTGGTTTGTGGGAGTGTTGTTGTTGGACGTGAAACATCAGAGCTTCCTCCTGCACTCTGATTAGGGGACCATGTCTGATGCCTGGATGCTTTTACAGATTTTGCACATTATGTGAATATTATTAATGATAAATAAATCTTGAAATAGATTCAATCTGTATTTTTCTCATCTTAAAACACTGTGTGACACTAATTTCTGAGTTAATTTGCTGTTTGAAATGGACAGCAAGTATTTCCACCAGTTTGGTTAAATCCACATTGCCAATCATTTTTCTTTCTGTGTTTAAAATCCGTCTGAAAGGAGGCTGATATAGCACGAAACCTGGCTTTGTGCAGATTTAACAATTCATTTTAAATCTGACTCGTTTTGCCTCTTCCTCTACAGGTTGTCGGACGACATCCAACCTGTAACTTCCTGTTGGAGGTGGAGAGAGACCAGGTGGAGTGTCTGAGGAGGCTGAGGGAGGAGGAGGCAGCGTCCGGCAGCCATAAAGGTCATGATCACTCTCTAGGCTTGTCGTGGTAGTTGGTGTTACCGGTGTTCGGGCATAAACGATTACATTACTTGTACACTGCCACGTCATTTTTTTTTAGTGAATAAAACAAATTTTCGCGTATCAGCGCCCATGTTCATCAAATAAAAAACTTGTTATCAATACTTAATTATAAACTGAAAGTGTCTGCTCTGTACAGCAGCAGAGTAGTAGGAGTCAGAGGAGACAAGAGAAAGGAGAGTTGACCGACAAGACGATGGAGGAGGATTTAACATTAAAGATCTAACTATATCGACAAATATCTTTTCTTGTAAAATGTCCGGTGTAATCGGTAACACCGGTGTTGTCACGAGTTTATTAAGCGGTGGGAACATTTCCTCACCGTGGCCTCCCTATCACTCGCTAAAACTACAGTTAGAATCATCATTTCCTCTAACAACAAAGAAGAGACTTTTGTTTGTGGAGCTGAACTGCATCTTAAAACAGAAAACACGGAGCATGAGCAGAGTCTGCAGACTGAAAGCTGATGTCAAAATGAATATATGTATGAAGTTTCATACATGCATACATACGGTCTGTACATATATTCATACCCCTGCCATGTGAGGACGTGAGCAGCTTCCACACTGCAGTTTAATCCCATTTTTGTATTCTGTCCAGCAGTTTGGCCTGTTTTTTTTCTACACAAAATGAAAAACCATCAGATTCAGGTTACTAGATACTGGCAGGACACTGAGAACCTGTGTGACGCAGCTGGGAATGTATTCCAACTAAATCATACCTGGACTAAATCCGGATATGAGCCGCACCTGATTTGACCTCCCGAGTTGACTTAACAGATTATAGGTCATGGTGAACCATGAGATTATTTCTCTGCCTGACCGAATATAGAAAAAAACTCATTTTAAACATACACACACTTCCTGAATTCTGCAGTGTGTGGGCTCATGTCTGGACCATCTGTGATTAAAATTTATTTTCATTCTGGTGAAGGTTAAACTCTGGATCAGGAACAAACTCCTGAATCATTTTTGTGTCTTTTTACAAAACAGGAAATATAGTGTGTTGCCATTTTGTTTGTATAAATATAATTTCATATGTGACTGTTGAGGAAATCCGAGCACGTTCTTGCTGAAGCTGAATCTGTTATTTACATTGAGGATAAAAGCTTTTGGAAAGGCTGTTAAACTGCCACTTCATTTGTGTGTTGTGTTAACGACAGCCAGCCTCGCCTCATGCCAGGGGATAAAGGGGCTGCAGGCTGTGTGGAAGGATTTGGGTGAGTGATGGGCTGAAGAGCGATCTGTCCACTGGGAGCTATTTCAAATGCTGTTGATCCAATTATTGATTTATTAAGATAACAGAGAGAATTAGCACAGTAGGAGCACATTCTTTACACTGAGGGGAAGCCACAAGTTGAGTGACTAAAGAAGTCCTCAAAAAAGATTTATATGGCAGATAATAACGGGCTGTTTTATAGCTTATCACAGATATATTGTGTCTGCGTATATGTTGCCCCATAAGTTAGAAATTTAAAGACAGAAATGCCAAAGATATGTTTGAAAAAATGTAGAAATGGTGTCACCTGTGTAAACTATGATTATTCTACATTGACAGACAGCAATAACAAGCTAACTGATTACAGCAGGCTGACTCTGACAGGACTCTGTCAGACCAAAAGCCTTTAATGATTATTTTCTGTGGTTTAGAAGTAGTTTAAAACAGAATTGTAGAGAAATGTAACTCAGTCACTAACTTCAATTGTTCTTGCTTCTTAATTTAAAATCAAAGCCTTTATTAGGTTTGACTTTTAGATAACAAATTAAACAAGTATACACAAGTACAGTTTCATCATGAATTAGTCATGTGTCCTGTTTGGGACAATAAACATTAGTGTTTCATTTCAACTGTATATAATACTAATAATTTAATAATAACACTCAGCATTTTAATAAGATGTGAAGATTTTTTATTCTGGATTGAAAAATGTGACACTACTGCTCCAAAATCACGTCTTGGCATGAAAGTCGAACGACCATCACTGACTTCATCAGCTGTCTGAAGTCTTCACATGTAACAACCAGATGTTCAGAAGTTTGGAAGGAAACTTTCACATGTTGTGGTGAAGATGAAATGTGCCGCTGCTTTTCCCTCAGAGGAAAGGCCCACTGCTGATGTAACCCACTTCTCGCATAATTATCCCGGCACTGAAATGGCTCGACATTTTCCCAAATAAGACCAGGTCTTACTTAATATAAGATCCAATTAGTCTGAGTTCTAACTGAGCAAACTTTCCCTTTGCCTCCTTAAAGTTTTGTCTGCATGTCTACCTCTAAAATGCACCTGTAACACACTCTACGTCTCTACATGTTTAATACACGATGAAGTGAAAGGCCCATGAAAAACAAATTAATTCTATTATTCTTTTTTATCTGCGACAGACTGAAGCCTAAAAGTGCAGTTTTGCCCGAGTGTTCCTGCGGTGTTAATGAGCATGACTTTCCTCTCCAGTGATGTGAGCCCCACACGAAGTAGAGCAAAATAATAACACGGCTCATATTCTCTGCAGGGGAAAAACAAAGCTGGGGAGAGCAGTTTTCTGACAGAGTTGTTTCATTCAATCGGTCGAGCAACAAGGTTCTCAGGTCTGATGCTGCAGCCCCGGAGATTACTTTGACACAGAACAGTTTACATTCAGCGCGCTCTCCCCAGCGGGAATTAAACCCCCGACTTCACAGTGTCAGTGCCTTCCTCTACACCTCAGACTCAAGCTCAGGTTTATTTATTAATGGTTGAAATCTACCAAAGCAGTTTTACGTGTTTTGATGTAAGTCAGGATGTACAGCTAAGAAAGTCCTACTGGATGCGGTCTTATTTAAAGATCCCCTCCAGACATGTATTAAAACCAAAGACAGTATATAAAGATGGACGACGCATCTCCACTTCCTCCTACTGTACAAAAATGAAGCCAAAATATCCCGGATACGGGAGCTGCCATCTTGCGCTGGTGATGTCATTTAGAGGTCCCGCCCATACACCCACCCGAACCAATTGCAAGCACACTCACAGTTGTCAATCATGACGTAACACCCCGTTTTTATAGCATCAAATAACTAATTAAAACCAAACTGATCAGATAAACAATCATTTGAACAAACATCAGTGTGATAAGAACTACCTAAATGACAGAAACCATCTTTGGGAACATTTTATTTGACGTGTACTTTGATTTTTCAGTTTGGTCCATGTCCCATCCGCTAACATGGAAGAGGCAGGGCTTATGAGCTATACTGCAGCCAGCCACCAGGGGGCAATCCAGATGTTTTGGCTTCACTTTTGGGGAGCTGTCATGTTGTCCATCTTTATATACAGTCTATGATTAGACTGGGGGGGATGATTTCAACATTAAAATCCTTAAAAAGACATCTACTCTTCCTAGCTCACTAAAAATCCAGAATCTATGAATATGCTATTTATTTTCATTTGTAAAGTTTTCCTGCTGGACACAAGATGTTTCCTGCTTCACTGTGAAGTCCATTCTCAGTGTGTGTGCACTGGCGGCTTCAAGTTTCTACATAACACTTGTATGAGTTGCAAACTGGACCGGGATTGGCTGCTTCCAAATTATTTGTGATGTCACAAATCATGCTCTTAGTCCCGCCCCTTAAAATCAGCACATAGAAACTTTCCACTTTCAGCAGATGAATGTGAAAACATCCTTTTAGTGTCAAACTCTGCACAGACGTCATTCTGCACAGTGAAGCTCAAACATTGAACTGGAGGAACAAGAAGACAAACATGTTTTTGAGTGGAGGGGGACTTTAATTTTTTTATTGTTACGTACTTTTATCAGGTCAAAAAAACGAGACTTGAAGGTTTTTGCTTTAGAGTCTCCAGTCGAGTCAAGTCTCAAATAAGACAGGGCTCACAGGAGTCAAGTCCAAGTCAAATCCAAAGTCATCATTTTAATGGCTTCGTTCCGACTTGAGTCCTCGTCTCAAGTTTTCATGTGTCAACCCTGTCTCCTAGAAATGATGTTTATATACAACAAAAGTAATTTTAACTGTTTGTAACTGCAAATATGTTTTTTTCTATCAACATAATGAGGAAATATTGTTAATTAGCGCATCTGGCAACGCATTTCATTTGTTCCCTCACTGGCTTCCCATCGCTGTTTGTAGGAGACCACAACTGCCACAGATGCTGGAGATTAAAGTCCTTTATATGTTAACTTAAATTCAAGATGTTGAACAGAAATGAAAATGGAGTTTGCCTGCAGAACATGCACTCAAACATTCGATGCACCAAAGAAAAAGGGTCTGCGGTCGAAGAAGGGTAATGATATACTGTCATACAGTGCATATAGAGTAAGTCAGGTTACTTAACTAACTGCGTGAAACTGAAGTAGGGCGACGCTGAAAAAGGGGCACAGTGCTCAGTCAGCCTTCACTTTATGGAGAATAAAGAATAAAAAGCAGACCATAAACCAGAGAAAGAGGATTTCCCTCCAGATGTGTGCTGCTGTGCATTTTGTGCGTTGTTGCTTAAAGGCGGTGGTCCTGCCTCTATTTGTCAGTGTTTCTGTGAAAGCGCACAGAGAAAGGATGGATCACTTAGCGGGTAGATGGAGTTTTCTTCATGCACTGATGAGTTCGGTTCTGTGTTGGAGCCATTTTTACCCTAAAGACATCTGTTCTCTCTCTCTCTCCCTCTCTTGCCCTCTCCATGTCTGTTATTTCCTTTCATTCGCTGCTTCTTGTTTCCTCTTTCTCTTCCTTTTAAAACCACTCCGCCTCATCTTCCCGTCTCTTTGCGCATCTTTAGTTTTTCCTTTTCTTTGGTTTTCCCTCATTTTCTCAGAACGGCACTTCCATTTGCTTTTCCTCTATATCTAGTCTTCTAGAAAAAAAAAAAAAACATTCAGTGTGCCGATGGACTGAATTTAGCATTTTCATTGTTCAGTCCATTTACAGTGAGGTCAAGACAAGTATAAGCCTCAGTTCCTACATTAGAAATACAATGGGAGAGAAATTGTAAGGAGGTCGAAGGTCAGAGCAATTTCACGTAAACCGCAAGTGGAACGAATTATCCTGTGTCCTTTGCCGCTTACGTTTGTGACATTCAGGTACAACACGGAAGATGGAAAGTTGTCGTGAAAGCCAGTTAGAAAGCCAGAGAGAGAATCACAGAAGGAGACAAAGACAGGAAGGACGGAAGAACAGAGAAGAGAGAGAGAAAAAACGGCAAGTAACAGGAAAAAAAAGGAAGAGATGGAAATTATGAAAAAAAAAATCTAAGCATAACAGGCAAAGGGATAAATGTAAGGAAAGAAAAACCATGAATATTTTGTTTGTAATATTAATACATTTCTTGACATTACTAAGCACAGAATGTACCATCAACATGGTTCTTAAAATCCTGGAACACAGACGCTCACCTCTGTCAATTCATACACAATACTTATTGTGTATTATAAAAACCTTTGTACTATATACATGCAGGCAGGAAAAAAACTGCACAAAATATTTTTTCATAAAAACTGTCCTAGAACGTGTACAACCCAACTTATTCTGAAAATAACAGGCTAAGACATGACAAGAAAAAAACAAAGCATAATAAATATATTTAGAAAATAGTGTTCAAAGCGTTAAAGCAGTGCAGGTGATCAAAAGAGAGCAGGAGGCAGCAGGATGGAGGTTTTATGGAGTAATCACAATGAGTCCGTCCCACCATCTGATGTTGGCTGTCTTCTTGTGTGGAGGGAGAAGGAGACCAGATTGATCCGTATCCAGGTTGTTTTGGTGTTTCACTGTGGGTGAAGATCTTGAAGCTGAGCTGAGAGCGTGAGAGGGGAGATGCTGGCGATTAGTTCTGCTGGTGCTGAGATTTCTGCCTATAAGTTTGACGCAACACGGAGTTTATCCGTCAGCAGTCAACAACAACCCTCCAGTTTTACAAGTCTCTCTGGATAATGAAGGCATCAGCTAAAATGTGAGATTTTAATTTTGTGCAGTTCTCATCCGGTTTGTACTGTAGACTACATTTCAAACACTATAGGAGCCAAAATGGAAACAGGTCAAAAGAAAAAAAAAAGCAGAAGACGAAATCGCGCTGGTTTGTTTAGCTTCTCGTGTCCTCCGGCTATGTTATTTTTTTCCGATTTGACACTAATAGGTTTCTTTTTATAGCAGTTTTTTTTCTTTCACGGTCTGATGCCCCGGTAGCTGGCTGGCTTTAGCGGGGATGTTGGAGATGAGGGCTACATTTTACCAGGCACACTGTCTCCATTCATCTTTCGCTAAAAAGCCTTGTTGACTGTTCAGTTTGCCATCAGCACTTTTGCTCCCATTAAGGCTCATGCTGAAGAGCTGGGAGAGCTATTTCAGGAGGCACTTTGTTTGTTTTGTTTCTGGAGGGTTGGTGGGAGTTTTGTATTCATTCAGGGCCACTCCTTCCTTGTGTTCTCTTCTGATAGTGCCTAAATCCTTTTCCAGTTTAGGAAAGTAAGTGTTCACAAATGCTAAATCCACAATGCTTCACGAGGAGTATAATTAATGGTCCTCATACCTAAACGACAGAATACAATAGTTCTGCAACCCGATTGAAATCATTCGGATTAGAGATTCCAACTTAACTGTTTACATGGACGCTGAATAAAGTGATCCGATAAGATGTGTTTACATGCCCCAAAGCATTTAATCAGAATATAACTCTTTTGACATGTGCACAGTGGTTCTGCCTACTGTGAAGCGTCTATATACTATGTCCATATAATATAACAGAAGAAGAATAAGATGGGGTTTGAACAACTCATTGTTTCGAGCCTTTCGTTCAACAATCCTTAAATCTTTTGAGTTGTTTCAGCCACAGAGCAGTTTGGTTTCTGTTCCTCCTGGAAACTCGTTCACGTCACCTGATGTTCCCCCACGTGGGGCAAACATGCTCAGAAAGAATAGATTTATTCCAGCTGGAGAGAAACGATCGGATTAAGCGTTTACATGGTTATTAGGAGCTAATATTTTCCAATTGAACAGATTATCAAAAGGATTACACCCCCGCTCCCAACCCGATTGAAAACTGAGGTGATCACATGAGGCGTTTGTATTCTGATTGGGTTATTATTCCCATTATAAACGCAGCTAATGACTCCCAAAATGACATATATGACCGTTGGAGAGTACCAGCGACATGTGTACCAGACCTTCATGGTTACAATAATAAACGTGTTTAACACTGTGAAACATTCGCAGTTTGGTTAGGTTTGGGCACCAAAACTATTTGGTTAGGTTGTAAATTAGATAGAAACAGACTTGCCTGAAATACCTCCACTAACATCCGAAAAATGTTATACACTGTATTTACACTTTATGAAGAAACATTTAGAGAAAAGGTTAAATACCTATATTTGGCATGCGAGCCCCCGTCCCCCGCGTCCATTATGTGGCTGTGACTAATGCTGTTGTTTTTCTGGAGAGGACAGTCTCTTTAATTTCTGTTTCTGTGTGGAAATGTACTCATGAGGCCGCCTTTGGTTTGGACAGAGCCGCTCTGCAAAGGAACATGGGACAACATAGCATGCTGGGAGCGAGCTGGGATTGGAGAGACCATCACCATCCCCTGTCCCAGAGTCCTCAAGTCTGTATTCGGCAGAAATGGTAGGTTATTTATCCATTAATCAGTTATTCATTTATGCACTTATTTACTCATTTCCATGTATTTATTTTGTATTTATTCATTTGGTATTAATTTTAAAAATAGGGAGAGGAATAAGAAAATGATATTTTTTACAGTAGTAACTACAGTACTTTTTTCTCAGAATAATTGACTGTCTCGCCACTAGCTCCATTTCATAGCTGACCTGGAGCTTTCGATCATATCGCATGGTCTTCATTCATTGTTTTCTCACCTGCTGTTTCCAAGGCCAAGAATGAACTTTGAGCCTCAGCTTTTAAGCCAACATGGACGATAAAGTCCTTAAAGAGCTCTGGAAAAATGAAAATGTGAACACCAAGAATTACAAAATGACAAGTGACATGGCAAACTTACATCACTTGATATGATCAAAAGCTCCAGAACAGCCACTAAATGGACCTTGTAGTGAGACTGATCCCTCAACAAAACATTTTACACATAAATCTACAATATAAAAGCTACAGATGCAACACATTTTTATTAGCGTCTAAACACTCTGACAAAGAAAAGATGCCCATCTCTGTCTTTTATTTTATTTTATTTTATTTTTATTTTTATTTCACATCCTTCTAACAAAAACTCAAAATGTATTCTCATAGTTAAGCTTCCTCTGTCTCTGACTTTGCAGGTTACATGACATTTTGACAATTTCTTTTACTGATCATTGTATTGATCGTGTTGATATCGGGGTGTTGTAGCCCAACATGTGTGCTGTGTCTTAATGAACTTACAAGGGAAACTAGTCCGTCACTTCTGAACAATCCAAACATTTTAGCCATATCTCCGTCACAGGAGAAGGCATGTTGTCTTAATATTAATGAATTTTAATTTTAATTTTATGATTCAAATTAATTTTTTCTTTAAGAGGGTTTGCATGTGAGTGAGATAGATTTTGACCACAGGATTGTGTATCAGAAAAGATACATATAATTAAAACAGCGCGTTATTATTCAGTTGAAAGATTTTGAATGATAGAACTGAATTAACCCTAATCCAGGCTTTGGATATCTTCTAAACTTCTGTTACAGAGAGTTGATGGCTAGGTTTAGCATTTAAACTGATGAGGCTTTCTGTCCTTGTTTCTACTTCACACTGTTCCCCCTCAGTTATCGCCTGTCTGTGTGAATGTGTGCAGTTTGCCGAAACCATCCGATTTTTCCAGCCAGTGACCAGATGGCAGTTTGGATTTCCACTCTGAGCCGTGCTCCGATTTACATTGATGACTAAACATTATGTAAGCACCCAGCGGCTTGTTCGGAGCCAGAGCTCACGCTGAGGCTTCCCTGTCTGGGACGGGTCCAAACCCCCTAAAGTCACTACATTTTACAGAAATAGTACAGACTCATTATGTAAGATGAACATGTAGCCACAGCAGGAGGCTGAACACCAGGCACCCTGAAGTTATTGAATGTCTTTATTTTGTTTTGGAGAAAACAAGAAATGAATGAGGCTTTTATGTTTAACCAACATTTGGCAGGAATTAAGCTTATTGTTTTGTTTGTTTTTCTAAATCAATACATACGATTTTAAAGTAGCCTCCAACTCTTTATTTTACTTTGCTTTTACTTTGTTTAGCTCACTTTACTCAGCAATATTTTCTCCACATTAACATCAAATGCCATGAAATGTGAGAAGGTCGGTAGTATTGCTAATCCCACTGAGAATCAACAGTCAAGCCGGCAACTCTCCAACAAGTCTTCATTACTAGATGACAGAATGTGTGACTGTTGAATTGAATTGTATGAGCATTTTCTGATGTGCCAATATGATTATTGTCTGGTTAAGTTTAGGCAACTAAAACTATTTATATAAGGGAAAGATTGTGCTAATGGTTAAAAGAAACCAACGTTGATTTTGGTCGTTTGAACAAATGACCAGTGTTGTTGTTTTTCCCTCAGCTTTCAGAAGCTTTCATCTCTGTACTTTTAAGTGCAGCAGTAGACATTCATTTAGCTCAGAATATGGACAGAAAACCATAGAAACATGTCTTAGCTTTTCAGAAAGACTGACGAAAGAAACCTCGTCGCGTTACAGAAGCCAGTGGAGTTAGTTTAGGTGAGAGGGCGTGACTTCAGTTCTCCAAAGTTCAGCAGGTGGTGGATCACTAATACAATGAACGAGCTTTCAGGCACTGATTATGTCACTGATTCAGTTTAGCGCTGCATGAATGTTCCAAGGCAGCATGCGATAATTACCTCACGTGGACAACATATAGTTTCTTCCCGGAGTTAGGTGGCAAATGGAAGAAGTTATTTTGGACATCCAAGGCTCTGGAAGTAAAAGTCCTGCTGATTTCCTTCATAGAAGATAGTAGGTGACTGAGCACATCAAGGTGTGGATGAAGATGAAAGTCTTCTGGTTGAATCATCAGTTCAAAGGATGAACAACTTTTTTAGAAAATGTATGGAAGGTGCAAGCCTCTGGACATAAAAACTGAAGGGAAACCAAGACTCCCCTACTAAGATACATCCAATCACTGAGCTTAAAACGCTGTTGTGTTTGCCGATAATGGAGAGCTAAAGAAGCTAAAGATAACACTTTGTAGAAACCAGATAAAGCATTTATTAGTTTAAATGGATTCACTTTCTCATCCTGGGTCAACGTTGGATGAATTCAGCAACTATGGCGATGTCTTTTGTCCCCAATTAAAACAAAAAAGCGCTCTGAATTTGTTACTTCTTTGATTCACTCCTCTGGCTAGCGTCTTCGAAAGAACAGTTCATTCTTAACAACAGTCGGAGCCAGTCGGCTCATGGGTATAATAACTTTCTTATTTATATCTTTCTTTGAACATCATTAAAAGAAAAGTTAGAATATACGGCCTTAAAAATACTCCCAGAATCCACATCTCCTTCCAAAACTTTGCCAATAAAATACATAATGAAGTTTGGTCAGACATCCTCCCTGCTTTACTGCTCTGCTTCCTATGGGACATTTTCCACAGACATCACAGCAGGGTAAACACAGCTCACAGCAGCACTGGCAACACTACAGTAACATCGCTACTAGTTAACTGGAACACCTACATGTAAACACTGTCGCCCATTAAAAAGTTCTCTTAGCTTCAGCTGAGTTTGCCCTGTGAAGAGGGCAAAGTGTGGTGGCGTTACTTCCAGTCAGTGAGCAAGAGATGCTCCATGCTTTTTTACAGTGCATTCTGGGAATTTCCAGTGGTGGGGAACTTTCCAGTGCACTGCAGCGATTCTGGCAGAAGACGCCCCTCAGGAGTTCACTGCCTACTGGACATGGCACTCGTGTGACTACAATGTGTTGCGCTAACATTCAGAATACATGATGTCTCTTCATGTTTGTACCTGTTCTTGTATCTTGTTGTTGCACCTTATGTGTAGTCTGAATGTTCACCCCCATTGAACGTTGCATCATTCTTTCTTTTTGTTTTGCACCGGGGACCAGGAGAAACACAATTTCATTCCTCTGCGTACTGTACTGCACTGTATACAGATGGATGACAATACAGTCTCTCTTATCTTGTCTCTTATGTCTCAAAAATCTGTTTCGAAACACTCACTCACCTGCTTTGTCCAGATGTCGACTCCAAAAAACTGTAACTGTGAAATCTCCCAAGGATTCACAGAACTGTCGACTGCTTCAAATATTTTTTTTCCTTTATTGCATTAAGGAAATGACACAATTTCTGAATCTTTGCATGAAATCATTTGACTTGTTTCCATTCAGAATATGTTCGGTTACTGCCAGTAGTTGATAAAATCATAGAAATCACTGGTTTACCTAAAAAAAAAAAAAAAGGCTGGCATGCAGTTGTCTGCTGTTCTCCAGAGCCAACCGCTTGACAACACTGATCCTCGTTTAATTTGTATTTATATTATTTATTTTATTTCAAAAATAGGGATGTAATTAAGAGAGTATTTTGGTATCTCCAAGCAAAGTTGAAATGTGAATAACTGATGACTGACAAATTATCCAGGAGACTCTAAGAGAGCAGATTCAGATGTGTCGTCAAGCAGTTGATTGATTTTTGTGTGTGTCATACCTTTGAACATGGGATTATATGACATACCATAATCCCAGATATAAATAAAAACTAACGCTCGTTTCAAAAGAAAGACATGTCATTGTTTAATGTTCCTAAACAAAAGAAAAGAAAGTCAAACGTGAGGTTTAAAGTTCATTCCTGAACCTTGGAAACAGCAGTTTGACAACAAGGTCCGTATTGCAGCTGTCTTTGAGCTTTCGATCACATCACATGGTCTTCATTCAGTGCTTCCTCAGCTGCTGTTTCTTTGAACTTTGAGCCTCAGCTTTTAAGCCAACGTGGACATGGAAAAGTCCTTAATGTGCTCTGGAAAAATGACAACTGGGCAAACTCCACCTGCTGATGAAGATCACGTGATATGATCAAAAGCTCCAGCACAGCTACTAAATGGACCTTGTGATGAGATTGTTTATGCTTATTTTATTTACTATCATTGTTATTATTTATTTTATTCTATTTTATTTTGTTAACATTTTAATATTGTACTATTATATATTTATTTTGTGTAGTATTTCATGATATTATTTTTAGGCTATTTGTATTGCTTGTTTTATCTTTTATTATGCTTTTTTGGTTGTTTTGCAGTGCATTAGTCTCTAAATCCCTTTTAAAATCCTGTGTTTTGTCCGTCGCTTGTAAAGCACTTTGAATTGCATTTGATTTGTTTGAAAGGTGCTATATGCTATATGGGTCAGTTTGCAGTGAACACAAGTGGAGGCAGAATAAAAAAGTCTGTTTCTATTCTTTGACATCCCTGATTCAGAAAGCGAGTGTCTCGGTTGGTGAATGGACATAACTTGCCGTGTCTCTTCTTCTCTCTCAGGTAACATCAGCAGGAACTGCACGTCAGCGGGATGGTCGGACGTTTTCCCAAACATCAGCAGCGCGTGTGGGTCAGACACCAGCCAGGACAAGGTACTCTGAACCTCTGCACTGTTGTCTTCTGCTTTTCTGACTGTTGTTGCTGTAAATGTCGGAGCAGCGTTTCCACCTGAAGACCGATGAATTCTGACTGCGCAGCAGGAAAAGGAGCTGCACAACGTAACACTGACCGTTAGTGGCCTGTAATTGACGAAGCCTGCAGGGTTGGATGTCAATTAACTCCGCTGTGTGGTGAAGGGCTGCATCTTTAAAAGGTCAATATGCCCAGTAACAGTAGTGTGATACATGTTTAAATGTGAGCAATTTGTGTGTGTGTGTGTGTGTGTGTGTGTGTGTGTGTGTGTGTGTGTGTGCTCCCCTGCTTGGTTTTTGCATCACTGAATAAAAAAAAAACACTCATGGAAACACCATCAGCCTCACACTCTGTAATGTGTTTTCCAGAATGCCTGTATAAAAGCCGGCATGTAGCCGCACATCTTCAGATCTGAGCCTGAAACATTTAATAAGCTTCTGATTGGTTGACAGGTAGGACCTGCTACTGTAAGCCCTGGTAACAGGTTAGACCTAGTCGCTGACAACCTTGTCTCTTAAAAATTATAATTGAAATATTACTAAAGCCTGACGTGGATAACATAACATTGCTGGCTTCATCTCTCTCTGTCATTCAGACAGCGGTGTCTTTTACGGCGGCTTTCAAAGTGTCCTTGGGAAAGACACTGAACCCTGAGTTGCTCCCGATGGAGGCCAGCACCTTGCATGGCAGCTCCATCACCACCGGTGTGTGAATGTGTGTGTGAATGGGTGACTGAGACCAATCTGTAAAGCAATTTGGGAACCGTTGAGGTTGAAAAGCACCATATAAGTGAAGTCCATTTACGTTAATGTTCCATTTACAGAAAGAGGCACAATGCTAGCAGAGAGAGAACACTGTTATGAAAGGAAGAATGTAATACTGGATTACGTTTTTTTAACAACATATTGAGGAAACATTTTTAATATTTGATTTAATAAAGAATTACTTTGACATTTTTGGGAATCTGCTTCTTTGCTTTCTTGCCAAGAGTAAGATGAGAAGGCTGATATCCCTCAAACGTCTGTACGGTAAATAAGAGGCTGAAGCCAGAAGATGGTTAGCTTAGCTTAGCATAAAGACTAGAAGCAGGGGGAAACAGCTAGCCTGCCTCTGTCCAAAGGTAACAAGATCCGCCTACCAGCACCTCTAAAGATCACTGATTAATACGTTATACCTCGGTTCTTTAATCGGTACGAAAATAGGGTTCTAGAAAGAAATCCTCTGTATCTGATTTTTGTGGAGACAAAAAAAACCATTTATAGTCGAGGTTTCAGACATCCAGGTAAGATTTGATTTGATAATTTGATAGACATTAAGGTTACATGTGAAAAATAGTCATTTAAATGCTGCTGAAACAATAGTTATAACGACTAAAAAACTTTAGCTTCTTAACCAGGCCTGCAACTGACGATTATTTTCAATTTCGATTAATCTGCAGATTATTTTCATGATTAATTGATAAAACGATAAATCAAAAAATGCTTATCACAACTTCCCAGAGCCTCTTTTGTCCGACCAACAGTCCAAAAGCCCAAATTCTCTTCATTTACTGCCATAAATGACAAAGAAAAGCAGCAAATCCTCACATTTAAGAAGCTGGAACCTGCAGATGTTTGACTTCTTTGCTTGAAAAATGACTGAAACAATTAATCAAAGCCCATCTGGGGACGGGCACTGCAAATGAGCTTAGGCTATAAATGCTGTGGTTTAAGCTACATACTTGTCCCTCTACAAATAAACATTAGATGTCTTTTGACCTGCACATCACCAAATCTGGATGTCTGAAACGTTAGCATATGCAGGATAATCACCAAGCACAATAACTGAAGGTGTGGTGAGGCCATGATATTGATAATCAAAACCTTGCAGTTCTGTTTTGTTGTGTCTAGTTTTTTGGCCGTGCTGTGATTCCTCCTCTGCCCAAACAGTTCGGGGAAGCAGCAGAAAGAGTTTTTGGTGAGGAGAATGTTTGGCCCTGTTTGGCCCCGACGGTGATAATTGCAGCTCCCACCCTCTTTCACTGCCGAGGTTCAGTTTGGGTCACGACTGGTCTTATTCTGAATCAGCCATTGTGCTTGTTAAATTAACTGTCTCACCGCCTCTCTTCTCCGTCTCTGTCGCTCCGTCTCCTCATTTCTCACTCTTCCACTTCGGTTGTTTTTTCTTTCTCCTGTCTCCCCGTCTGAGCAGGTCTCCCTCTCAATACATTTCCCCCTAAACATCCTGAACAATATTCCACGCATGTCAGATCAAAGTGGTGCACCTTTGTGCTGTTGAGTTTTGCAGGACAAAGGAAGAAAAGATGCATTTATTTCTTTCAGACTCCTCATGAATTACTGGAATACTTCAGTAGCTGTGTGAAAGGATTCAAAGGCCCAAGAATCAAAAAAACTTGAGCTTTCATAATTCAGACAAGAGAAAGAGAAATGACAAACCTTCTGGGCCAAAATCACTCTCCCTAAACAAACAGGCACAGCGGCAGGTCCACACTGGAACAGTGCAGCCCCAACCTCTCTGACAAAATGTTTGATTAGAAACCCCAAAAAACTATTTTTTACTCCACTCCAAAATGTGTTTTGCTTCTTGTTACTTTAGCAGAACGGTGCATGTGCCACGTCTGACACCAGAAGGCTGTTTTGTGACATCACAACTAGTCTGGAGCCAATCACGGTCCAGTACACAAGTGTGATGTGGAAACTTGAAGCCTCCAGTGCACACACACTGAGAATGGACTTCTTAAACTGTCGAAATAACAACATTTCAAAATCAAATTATTATTCCACTCCATAGTCTAAATTTTACTCTGCGAGGAATAACATTTTGGTGAAAATACAAAACTAATTTATTCATTAATTTCATTATTTTAATTTAGATACTGACTAAAGAATGCCAGAATCATACCTTAAAAAAAAACTACGTGTGGAACCGTAGTACGTAAATTTCCAAACACTATAGCGAATACATGACCATATTTAAATGAAAGCAAAGACAGATTTTTATAATGGAGTGTAATAACTCAATTTTGATTCCAAACACATCTTGATAAATATAAATATCAAGGTTATGATTATTTCAGCCATAATCCTGCGGCCTCACGAAAGCTGCCCTGTCGGAGAAACCAAACCACTGTTACACAACACAGAAACACAGGTGTTTCTATTTCAGGTAAGAAGAAGACGAAGAAGGGTTTCCCACTTCCTAAACTCTCCTAAACTGGCTGCTGAAGCTTAAAAATTATTAGCAAAGTAACGTGGAACACTTCAGCTGATCGGTCCTGTGAGTTAAATGTTCGCTACGTCAGAACTTACTCGGCAAAGGCGTCTCCGTAATCCACTTAGTGCATCAGTTCTTTTTTCCAAAAACGCCAAAAACCACCTCAAGCGAGCGTAAAAACTTTTTGGTGCAGTTTTTCTAATAAGATACTTCAAATACACGTTCATGGAAACACAGCTTGTGTCTGACGGTGGTTCATTGAAACTGACTTTATTCTCTTTGTGATACAGCGATACATTTAGAACAGGGTGTGCATTTAATCTCTCTCTCTGCATATGAACCTCGTGCTGCTGTGGCTCTTACGCTTATCTGACAGCATTCAGATCAGACACATTTAAAGTGTTACATAAATGTTACCGGTCCAAACTAATGAGACTGCTGTCCTGACTTTTATGTAAAAGCGACTTGGCCGCTTATTCAGACGTGAAAGCAACATGTAAACTTTCCAGTGAATGTGTGAAAGAAGCTAAATACACATTTTGAGAAGAGACTGAAGAGGCAGAGTGTGTGTGTGTGTGTGTGAGCTGAGGAGGGATGATGATATATGGGATGGGGCATATCACACACACACACACACACACACACACACACACACACACACACACACAGGATTGGATCTGTCTATTTAAACTGAATGCAAATTTGATGTCACACGTGTTTTAGCTTCTCGTCAAACAAATATGCTTTGATTTTCTCACAAAAAGAACTCAAGAGAGGAAATTAAACACACAACACCTTTTTCTGAGGAAGCAAGATAACAGGACACACACACACACACACACACACACACACAGAGGACATTTATTGGCAGATTTCAATCTATTCGTTTCTGTTTCTGTAAGCTGTTCTTCAGCTCTTCATGCCAGAAAAGTTTTCTCACCAACAAAAAGACTTTTCTTTTCTTTTCATCCTCCATCACTTACATGTTGAATAATGCGCCTGCTCAGATCTGATGCAAACCTTCATTCAAAGCACAAAGGCCTTATTGCATCACACTTATGTTGAAACACAAGAGACACACACGATTTTAAATCTAAAAGGAAAAGCTCCAAAAACAGAGCGAAAATCAGCTGGTCCTGCTTTATTTAAAATGTTCCGTCCTCTTAATCTAATCTTCTGCTTCATTTCACTCTTGTGCACCAAAACTGAAACATATTTATTTAAATCTGGTTAGTCAAACCTCAGAGGCACTTTCATACACGTAATTCCAAACAGCGGAGAAAACAACTGAAGGCTTCTAATTCAATCAGTAAAAGTAATCAATCGATGACATGTTGACAGCCGGACTGGCATCTGGTCTGGCGATGTCAGGCTAACGAATCATGGCAGAGAGGAGCTGTTTTATTGTGATGCTTCATTACGCAGCGAGATGATATTTTACTGACTGAATCCACCAGGTTTCACAGATATTTCTCAAATGATTATTCTTGTAGAAATACAAATTTTTGTAAGATGATAAGTTGCTTTTGGTTGACACCATATTTTAAATTTTAACAAACCCTGCTTCAAGAATGGAAATTAAAACCTTCATCATCAGATCATCCAGACTGATGTAATGACAGATTGATCATTGTGTCAGTGAAGAGCCTGATTTGTCTGTTGTCCTTGAAAAAGTGCTACAATATTAGTAATTTTTTAGATTTTTGTGTCTCACTTGGAAGATATCTCAATTGTGCAACTAAACTTTCTGCCATCCTGTGAGTTCCTGTTTTTTTGGCTCTTTGCTGTTGTGTAACTGCAGCTTCCTCCTGTTCACTTGTTTGGCTCGTTTTGGGTCACGAATGGCACACAGCAGAATTGCTCTCTCTCTCTCTCTCTCTCTCTCTCTGAGTGTGTGTGTGTGTGTGTGTTTCTACCTCCTCTTCTCAATCCACTTGAGGTTTGCTGGCAGTGAATTCAGCAAATATTGCCAGATCTGCAGTGGTAACCAATTATAATAATGACAGTTGTTTTAATCCTGACATAACGCTGATATTTTGAATTTAAAAGTCCAATAAAATCTTTTATTCTAACACTCTTAACACTTGCTTCCTTTCGCTAATTTGACACTAGTCGGAAAGTTCAAGGCTCGCTAAGATTTGGAGAGATCTTCCTCTGGACCAAAGTGCTGGACTTGCTGACTCTGTCACGATGAAGATAATTAGAATATAAGAATAACCCTGCTCCTCTTCTCTCTGTGTCTGCAGCTGGTCTTCTACATGGTCGTGCGGACGTTGTACACTCTGGGCCACAGTCTGTCTCTGATCGCCCTCACCACAGGGAGCGCCATCCTCTGTCTGTTCCGGTAAGACCCACTATTACAATATTAATACACGAGATGAAAATACTGTTAATTACTGGTAGAGGAAGACTGGCTGGTGTTAATTTCAAGCTCAATTTTAAGGTCTCTGTTTCTCGTGTTTTTGTGTCTCCATGTGCTGAATGACATGTCGGCAGAGTCTGAGGACAAGCTGTCACTTTAATTGGGTTTTAAATGAACAAGCGCTGGCAATTTCACAGCTTCATCATTAATTGTCAACAGATATGTGTGTTGTGTGTGTTGTGTGTGTTGTGTGTGTGTGAGTGACAGCCTCTGCAGTTTACGGCTTAATTGGATTTAGTTTTATTCCGTTTGTTAATTTAAATTATGTTGACTGGAGCTTTTTCTTTTACGTCGCTGTTGGGATTAGTTTTAAAAGTCCACTGGAGGTTTGACCAAAGCAGTTAAGGGGTAAATATTTAAAAACCAAATATCTGTGAAAAGATATTATAATCAAGAAACATGAAAAAACTTTTTTAAGGGCTCATTTATCTCAACACATTAAGGGACTTTGTACACTTCAGAAGTTAAGTAAGAAAATCTCACTCTTTTTCTTTTTTCTTGTAATCAGTAATTTACATTATCAGTGATGGTTAATCCTCTTATATTCAGATTAAAGCTCCTCTACACCATTCAGTCTTTATCCAAATCCATATAATAGTTCTTACTGCTCTTATCAGTGAGTTAAGCTCATTATATTTTCGCTTTAAAGTGGCAATAGACAGGTTTTTTGGTTTAACTTATCATTATGAAGTAAATGTTGATTGCACAATGTAATGACTGTAAAATAATGACACTATCAGCGTTTAGACTGGTTCCCTATAAGCGTGGCAAACGGGGCCCCGCCTCCGACGCTGTATCCAGTTCACCTTTATACATCCATGGCTGCTACCGTCGAGACGATGAAATACTGTACCCAGTGTGAGTTACAGATTCCAGACGCCAAAACACTGCACAGCTGTTTATGATACTATGGGATAGGATTTTACGACTCTGAAAAGTTCTCGACAATCGTAAGCTAAAGAGTTGAATTACACTGTACACAAATGAATGAGAGAGCCGTTGTTTGACGCAGTGCTATTGTTCGTCTGAACACGACATTGTGGAGACCATTCAGGGCTTACAAAACTAAAATGACTCTTTGTCAAAACAAACACAATGCTGTCTGTTTTTTAATAAAGCTTATTTTTAAAGGTTTTCCGCATCTTCCCAAAGATAGTATAACAGCGAATTCATGGTCGTATTTGCATGATTATTAATATTGGCGCAAAAATAAGTAGCAAGGAGCTTTTCAACCTTTAATTGTTGTGTCATTATTTAACACATCATATGACAAAGCTAATATATCTGTATATTGTGTATGTGCGCAGGAAGCTCCACTGCACCAGGAACTACATCCACCTCAACCTCTTCTTCTCCTTCATCCTGAGGGCGGTGGCCGTGTTGGTGAAAGACGACATCCTCTTCAACCGAAACTCGCAGTGCTCCAACCAGCCGTCACTGGTGAGGTCACCACCTCTGTCCTCGCCGAGCCGAGTCGTGTCCTGAGGGAGGCGAGCGAGGCGGCACAGAGGACAGGAAGCTGCACACTCATGTGTTAACAGCACAACTGTCACAGAAGTGGGATGCTTCCAGCCACAGAAATGAGACATTACATTTTTCAATTTACTTGAATTTTTTTGCAAACATCTCGTATCTTATTACATGATCAAAACTGGCAAACCATCTTCTGTGATAGTTAATTTATTGATACCATAATTTAATTTTGGAATGACTTGTACACAGTAGGGATGATGGGAAACTCCTCTCCAGACACATTTTGTGCTGTGTGTTTGACGTCTTTTGATAACAGTGCCAGTATGTCCCTGACTTCTGGCACCAAATACCAAAACAATAACAAGAGTTATTTTTTTATACCTTACTTTGCAGGCTTGAGATACTTCTTTTTCTGCAAAACACTTTTTCATATAGCAAAACAAGCCAAGCATCTCAAATTCATCAGTGTTTAATGGAAAACGCCACCAAAAATCTATCAAGTGGTCATTTGCAGGTTTACAATGGATTCCAGTGGAGAGCCAGAGCCACAGCAAAAAAATAAATAAAATAAAAAAGGTGTCAAAACGTCAGTAGAAACTTCTCAAACTACTTCTGCAGTATAATCCATTTCTCTGCCATTGATAAGTATGCTCAAGACAATCATTGCTACACCAATTTACATGCTACACCCAGCAGAGCTTTGTAGCTATTAGGAGGCACAGGCGTAGCGTTTGTAGCTACATTGTGGGAAAGAGAGAGACAGTTGTGGAAAGGAGCGGTTTAAGAGGTTTGTGTGGACATTTTGATTTAGTTTTTTGTCCCCCATGAATCTGAGTTGCTGTCAGAATCCACTGTAACTGACTACAGCTGCGATCCTCCATGAAGCTGCAAACATTTCAGGTTCACCTCTCAAGCCATCAAGTGGTTAACGGGGCTGCACCTTTTTAAAAGATCAAGTTGAATAATTAATTTGAACGCACCCCACGCTGCTTAATCCTAAACTACATTTCAGAATTGAATTCGAGTTGCCTCTGCTGGATAGGACAGGGTGGCAGGATAACAGTAATGACAGGTGTTTTAATTCAACACCTCTCTAAAACCGTTTCTTCAAAAACTGAACGTTATAATCTTCATGAGGGAGGATTTATTGCAGGACTAACAGGATAGTTTTAGCTGGGTGTACCTAATAAACTGGCAACTGAGTGTACACGGTGACATTTTAAATTGGGGAAGATTACAGATCAAATATTTTATTAATATTTTTAAAAAACCCAGTTGTCAGTGATAAAAAAAAAAGTTGGTTTTGGTTGAGCTTTCCTTTAAAATACTGTATGAAATGATTATTTAAAGGCATATTAATGTGCCCCTCCAAAAACTATTTAAAAAAAAAGAAGTACACAAGACACCTCACTGACAACTTTCAGTACTTGACAGCTTTTTATACTCTCTAAAACCTTTGATGCTCTAAAGCGTTGATATTTGATCCGTTCTTATTTAGCTGACTCTTCCCCCATAATGTTCCTCCTCTGCTGGCCTTCATTTGCTCTCATATCGCAGTGGAAACATCTCTGTAATAATTAAAGGAAAACTGTCAGGGCGCTCTGACCTTTCTACTCCCCATCGACTTGCTGCTTGTTGTGATCTTCAAATTAAAGCTTATTCTCGCGGTGAACTCACTGATTGTATGTATGTATCAGAATAATTAGCATAACTGCCTGATTAACCCACAGTGTCTCTGTGGATGTTAGAGTACCAGCACTGCGGTCATGTGCAGCACTGCAAGGACAAACAATAGGATGTGCACTATAGAGTGATATGAGAAAATGACTTTAGGTTAATTTCGAGTCACTGGTAATGCTGGAACAGAATTGCTGAGAGTTTTATGACATTTAACATTTTAATAGTCCATAACTTGAAGATTTTTGACCTTCGTTTGTTTTTAGGTGGGATGTAAAGCCAGTCTGGTGTTCTTCCAGTACTTCATCATGGCCAACTTCTTCTGGCTGCTGGTGGAGGGTCTGTACCTCCACACTCTGCTCGTCGTCATCTTCTCTGAGAACAGACACTTTATCGTCTACATGTTCATCGGCTGGGGTAGGCCGGCCTGCTGTTGCTCACAGTAAAAGCCACTTTCAGTCAGCTTTTACTTCATTTGAAGTTTAGCATCTTTTGGGATTAAGAAGGACTGACTTAGATGTTTACAGCACCATTCATCATTATTATTTTTATGCTCAATCAAGTGACTACGTGTCAAAGGTGTTGGAAGCCACACAGAATTATCCACAAAGCTTTTAGCCTCTTTAGCGTATAGTTTTGGTTTAACGGTGTAACCGTGCAATGGTGAAATTTTGTGGGGGTATTTGCTGAGGTGTTAGCTGCAGCTTTAGACTACGATGGTACAGCATCATCCCACAGCTCCACAGTTATCTATAACTTAGATTTCCTCTTCTTTACATGTCCGTGTCTCTCAGTATTCAGATATACAAAAACTAGGTACTTTCATTGCATGCATCCCAGGTTAACGGTATCAACCTGGTAACGGATTTCGGACCTGCTAAGAGTACCTCGGTCGCTTCAACAGAACTTGTCTGGTGTTTCCTTTGTCTTAGTTGTAAGTTGAAAAGATTAGCTGTCATTTCTGTGCATGTGTGTGTGCGAGCAGCCTATGAAGTAATTGGTCCAATTTTAATATTCTATTTTTGCCATGCATTTCTGTTTTTCTGTATCTTTATCATCATGGATTATGCGTACAATTAGGCTATTATTGATGTATGATTCATGCATGAGGGTGAATCATCACTGATTTGCTACCGGCACGCATGTTAATCTTGCCATCACCATCGAAGCGTGGCGGCGCGATATCACAAACTTCACTCACTGTAACTCAAAGATCAGAAAAAAACTAACTCTTAGTCTATTATTCATTTCTCTGTTTTGTCGTCAGCAGGCAGACATGTCAAAAAGAAAACAAGGAAGCTCACTCGCACATTTTAGATTTACCAAAAAGTCTAAGCCAATCGACTCTGAAGAGCAACCAGAGCCAGCGGCGTCTTCTACCGCTAATGTTAGCTTGTCAACAGCAGCAGCGGACGGCCATGTTCAGCTACTGAAAGATAATTCACATGTAAATAAAATGATGTAATCATGTGATTCATGGTATGAGGTTTCAAATTTGTGTTAAAAGCAACATGCTTGCTTCTTGTATCTAACGCTGTTGGAATAAGTGCTCTAACCGCAATGTAATACATTTAAATTATTATATAGTATTTATACAATCTATAAATAAATAGTATATGAAACATAATTATCATAAATAGAAGTAAAATAAAGAATGACATAATGTAATTCATTCATAACTATGGCTGGTATTGTCTCAAATCTAAACAATCAAACATATTTATAGATAATGTTTTACCTACATTATATTAATGTTTCCCTCGTGGCATTTTGCAGGAATGCCCACTGTTTTCGTCTCTGCGTGGGTGATGACGAGGATTTATCTGGAAGACACAGGGTGAGTGCCGCCAACCAATCATGAACAAATCACTCATCAGCATAATGTCTACCAAACATATTTCATAGATTAAATTGTATCACAGGAATCTGCATGCCTTGTGTTGTCTGACATATTAATAATTATCTGTAATTAGTTTTGTGTCAAGTGGATATACGAACGTACGTCATGCACTCTTTGGAATTGTTTATTATTTTCTCCTTTATTATGTGATAGGAGGCGATGAATTTCAATCACATTAGAGAGCGGCATACACTGATGTTCTATGGGGACTGCATCTGTTATTTCATTAAGTCCACAAATTACGTTTTATTGATTAGATTCTGTCAACAGATAACCATGTGGGCATGTGATTTGGTTTCCAGAATAATAAGGCAAATATCCCACATGTCAAAGAACACTTTATTGGATAAGTCAGCTGGTGGGATTTGCATCGCGTAGTCGTCATTATGAGCCTGTTGCCACAGATCTGCTCGGTTTCTGTTGCACGTTATTACAGCTGACGCTGCAGCTTATTATTGAGCGAGTCGCACTGAGTGGGCGTATTCTAAAAATGACTTGATGTGAAAGAACTCTGCAACAACAGTTACAGAGCAGCAGTCTGATAACAAAAGACAGCAAATGATACAGCTCCACAGTGTGAGGAGAATAGTAATGAAGCTTGGCCGTGAAAAATCATTCTTGACCTTGGGATTAAAATAATCTGAGAAAAAGCTATACCTTGAGTTAAGATTGGTGTGATTTGTGTAGTCCCAGACAGGGTAGACCAGAGCTGGAGACTTGAGTTGAGATTAAGTCTCAAGTTGTGGCCTTGAGTATTAAATCATTAGGTGTATACATTATGTTCAAATGTGTCATTTTAATGGTCAGGATTCAGAAAACAGAAAGTCTTCCATCTTAACTTGCAATTTTCCTATTAGGACTTGCACAGGTAAAGAGCTTGTCCACTGTTCCACAACCGGGTTGGGAGTTGCTGCCAAGTTAAAGATTTTAAGTACCGTGGGGTCTTGTCCATGAGTGAGGGTAAGATGGAACGTGAGATCGACAGACAGATTGGTGCATCAGTCTTAAGGTGGGCGCTATACTGGATTGTCATGGTGCTGTCTCTTTACCAGTTGATCTACTTCCCAACCCTCACCTATGGTCATGGGCATTTTGATTATTTACAGTAGGAATGAGATCGTGGATACAAGGGCGTCTGGGCTCATCCTCAGAGACAGGGTGAGGAGCTCAGACATCTGCAAGATGCTCAGAGTTGAAACGCTGCTCCTTCATGTCAGAAGAAGCCATTTAAAATTGGTTTGGCCCACTGATAATGATGCCTCCCATTTTCCGGGCATGTCCAACTGGGACGAGATCCATGGCAGATGCAGAGCGTGCGGGAGGGATTACATACTCCATCTGACCTGGTAATATCCTGGGATCCTCAAGAATAAGCTGGAGGGCACGGCTGAGGAGAAGGACATCTTGCTTAGCCTTCGACTACTGCAGCCCGCAACTGGATATGTGGCCAAAATTTAATGGGTGGATTTGTGACTTGACTTAGACTTGCCCTGAAGGACATACTTGACTTAAGACGCGAATGACTTAAAAAAAAAAAAGCTCTGGGCCAGATTGAACCTCACAAACTCGTTTTTCACATCAAGCTTCAGGTCCGGAAAACACCTGCTGAAAATACGTTGAGTAGTTAGCAGCCTGGCTCTCCCTCTGCTTGTAACCATGCACACTTTTCTGTTGCCGTTGTCTTTTACAAATATATTATGCATACTATAATAGTTACATTATGGTTATTTATGGTGCCCTCAGATGCTGGGAGACAAATGACAACCCCATACCCAACTGGGTGATCAATGGACCAATCGGATTCTCCATTATGGTAAGTCGAGGTTCATTACCTAATGTTTGTCTGCAGATGTTTCAGATGCTTGTTGGAACAAAAAGTGTTTAAGTGCTTCCAAATAGGAAAATATATGATGATATAAAGGATACAGCTGCTAACAATTAGTCCTTGATTTCAGACAGAATTAAACAAAAGCAGGCTTCTCATTTTTAGCTGGCAGCCGTAGATTTTAACAACCGAAATGACGACTGTCGCTGGCAGATTTGATCAGCTGTAGCTATTTCACTAATTAAGGTTAGCTCCATGAGTTGGCTGGTTAGTGTTTCTGACTCATACGAAAAAGAAGCCGCGTAGATACCGATTATCTCCATGGACACCACTTTGGCATGTGAAGAAAATAAAAGCTTGACAGACCTGCCGTGGCCTAGTTATGCTAATTGCTAAAATTGCTAAGATATGACTGGACAATTACCTTTTAGCAAACAAGCAAATAGCAGCCTAAGAGCACTGTTTAAAACATTAACAAATGTCCCATACATCGTATGAGGTAATTTCACTAAATGTTACTAAACATTTGTAATGCTTTAAAGGAAACCGGAGAAAAGGACTTAATGTCAGTCAATCTACAGAACATTCACTTGCTGTTTTCGAGACTCTTTGTGTTTCTGTCTTAACTTCTCATTCATTGCTTTCTGTGGGTGGAAAACTGTCCAACACAGCAAAATAAAATCACCCCTTGTGGGTTTTTCTGACTCTCTTCCATTGTTCTGATATTACAGTTATTTCCTCCTTGTCTCCAAGGTGAACTTTATCCAGTTCATCAGCATCATTCGGATCTTGATTCAGAAGCTGAGGTGTCCTGACGTGGTTGGCAACGACCAATCGCAGTACAGGTATCTTTATGCTCTTTAAACAGTGTGAACAGCAAAAAGCTACACAGAGATGTAAAACCCATCTCTACCCACTTGGATATGTGCTTTTTCAGTTTTAACTTTAATAACAGTTGACAGATAGTGTCAACATTTATGTGTCATTAAGCAAACGCTACACCTACTTGGTCAGTGTACAGTAAGCTGCTGTGGATAAAGGAGTCAGCTAAATGCCTCAAAATATAAAAAAGAGATAATCTGAGACGTCCAGAACATTTTTCATCCCCTCTGTGTTTGCTGTCTGGAGAGATAAGAGTGACGCTAACACTCATGCAACAAGACAGCGTTTCATGATGCAGCCTACGTGAAATGGAAAGGTTCAGTGTCTGTGAGTCTTTGCCCAGTCAGAGGCGGTGTGTTTAATCTTCAGGCAATTTTACCCTGCAGGGAAATCTGAGCTGTGCTGAGTTGTCAGGTATTCTCGTGTCCCTCGGCCGCGGGGATCTGAGATTCAGAGGCGAGAGGTGATGAAAAGCCTGGTTAAACCCGGTTTGTTCCACTGCAGAATCTCCTGTTAGTGTACATGAAGATTCACTGTCAGTGCAGTGTAGTTCAGCGTAGGGCTGAGCAGAGTCGACAGCTGGACAGTGATACTGGAAGGGAGGATTTTATCTGGGAGTTGTAGGGGTAATACAATAGTACATGAGTAATTTTATTACATACATTTATTCCATTTTGCAAAACCTTTTTCCTACTTTGCGGACATGCGGTTTTATTTGCCCACATTTTGAGATATCCACTGCTGAGATTTTAGAGGTCCTGACGGGTCCACTTGGGTCAAAGTAACCAACACAGGGTCCAAATTCAGTCTAATCCAGATAGTGTGCCACTCTATGAGCTTTCATCACGTGATGCATCATAATCATCACTGGAGAAACATGTTTTTTGGGTCAGACTGAGTGTGAACGGTGAAGGAAAACTGACATGGCATTTCTGCTCTTTTCGACCAAGGCGGTTTGTCAATCGTGGAGCACCATGCTACTGCCAGTGTTGGTCAGGTCCCTGTCAGGTCCAGGTTCCTGAGAAGAGGGGGGCGGGGGGTAAACAACCCTGCACACAGACCAGCGTAGCAAAATAGAAATAATAGTTACTGGATGTAACTCCAGTACTCCAGTATGTGCATAGCACACGGCATCTGAGCTGAACAGCCCAGCGTAGCAAAAAAGAAAGCTCTTCTTCTATTTTAATTAAGAAAATGAATTCACATATCAAAGCATTGTTATGCATTTTACTCAGTTTTACTCAATAGCCAATTGGCAACCCAATAAAAATGGGTCCGTGACCCATTTCAGGTCACGACCCTAAGTTTGGGAAAGACTGCTCTAGCCTATTTCGAATGAGGTGTGACTATATTAGGGGGTCTCTTTTTTTGAAAGTTCATCCATGTTGGATTCAGATTAAGAGGTTTTGGATTGGTCATCCCAGTACAATAGAATTTCCTTTGTGGTGGTCACAGCATTGACTCATGGTTACTCTGGATAATCCACACATCTCAACGTCAAGAGTTCTCATACAGAACATTTTCTGTGTTAGTGTTGACAGCGTGGTACGTGGATCATGGAGTAAATGGGACATCCATAGATATGTTAAAAGAAAAGTAAAAAAAAAACATGCAGAGTACTGAATTGTTATGTGGAAATCTTGATAAATTAGCAATCCGGGTTCCAGACAATCTGTCATTAGCATAAGGAAATGTCCAAATAATCATGTAAGGGCAGCAATCTTTAGCTCTCTTTATGTTAGGTCTGATGTCAGTTGTGTTTTAGTTGCTATTTCATGGCTTTGAACTGGTCACAGAACATAACAGAAATGCGTATGTATCGGTATATGGGTGTTCGGTTGTTCTCACCTTAGAACATTAAGGAAACGAGAAATTACTGATGACTATTTTGTGTGTTTACACAAGCTAAAATCTGTGCATTTGAATGTATTATGAACGAGGCCCATTGTCTCTGAAAAGACACGTCGCTGTCGAGTTTTTCAAACATAATTCTTTGATGCTTTCAACGCCACAAACAAAACTCCATTCAGCTTTCAACCGCATTTACCACCTTTTCTGTCTCAGGGACACAGATCATAAAACCCAAAACTCTGCATGGCACGAACATTACATTTTCTTGGGGCACACTGGCCCTTTACAGTAAATCAACACTATATGCTCTCATACAACAGCAACAAGAACAAACACTACATCTGTTGCACTTAGATGGTGCTACAAGTAACTGTTCATTACTGTTGTTTTCTCTCAGGAGGTTGGCCAAATCCACACTCCTGCTGATCCCTCTGTTTGGGATCCATTATGTGGTCTTTGTTTCTCTCAGCGAATCCATCGCAGAAGATTATAGAATATTCTTTGACCTGGCCCTCGGATCCTTTCAGGTGCTGTATTATTAGACTCTCCACCCACACTTCTATTACTACATGTCATTGTCATTATTCTTAATCATTCTTAATGGATGGAAGTGCTCGTTTCCATCTTTATGTTGTTAGTTTGAGATTTAAAAGTTGAATTACTGCTGATGTTTGTCATTTTTTAAGATGACCGTGTTGTTTTCTTCAGGGTCTGGTGGTGGCCATTCTGTACTGTTTCCTAAACAGTGAGGTAAGCTTTCATTATGTGAAATTAAACAGTAATCACTCAAGCAGGACTGAGTGTGGAACTTCAATAAACATCCATTTTTATAAAACATAATTTCCTTTTTTTTGTATTTGATTTTAGTAAGGCATATAAAATATAATAAAATTATTAAATTAATTAAAAATATCCCCACAAATGTGTCTGCACTCTGCTGATAACATGCGTATTTAAAAATACACAGCTTAATTCCAATGTGGTCTCCAAATTCCAATATTTTAAGTTATATTATCCAAACAGCAGTGCCGAAAAAAGCAGACTGGCTTTTGTTTAAATATGGACTGCGTGTCATAATTCTGCCACTACTTGTACGTTGCAAACACCAGCATCTAAGAGAGTGAGAAAACATTTCAAATGAAATCTGACCAGGGAATTTCACGTTCCAGTTAATAAAACTAATCAAATCAGATAAAAGTTGAACCTAATTTACACACTAAAACAAGTACAATGAAGAAGGCACCACATCATTAATACACAAGATACACAAGAACAGATTTAACAATGTGATAATCAAATGATCAGGAAACTAATAAACTAGATAAAACAAATAAAACATAAAAGTAACTGAAGTGTGTTCTGTAGATGTTGCTCTTCCCTTCATCTGTAGAGGCTTGCTGAACAGAGTGGTCCATGCTAACCGCTTCCTCCGTTTGCTCCAAACAAACCAGAAATGTAAAACACAGTTTATTTATCTGATTTTGCAGGTTCAAGGTGAGCTAAAGAGAAAATGGCGGAGTATGTGTCTGAACTGCCGCCTGAGCAGAGATCATCACTTCAACAGCACCTTCGCCTCCAGGAACGGTTCGGATCACATGGTGCAGTTTCACCGCAACTCCCGAACCCAGTCCATCCTGCAGTCAGAGACCACAGTGCTGTGAGGACCTGAGGGATCCTTTAAAACAAAACAAAAAAACATAAAACAAATGCAGTCTCCAGGTTGACCTGGGTCAAATAGTTTTTACAAAATGAGTTTAACACAAAGTTGAGGTGAAGTACCACGTGGGTGGGACCTGCAGATCGTTTGACAGCAGATTTTGGTTTTAGCTTTACAAATCTCTGCAAGCCTTCAAAATGTACCTTGAATGGACCTAAAGAGGTTCTGACTCTTCCTACGAGGGTGTGCTTGTGTTTGCTGCCAACAAAGAGCCATTTTTATTCAGTGTTTTTACGTCGTGTTATCTGCGTGAGCCAAGAAAGAACGGGTCTTGTAGGCAGAAATACGCAACTTCATGTTTAGTCAGTTTTTCCTGGACCTGTGTACCTGTGGACTTGGACTTGCATGTTAAATGCAAAATATGTTAAATATGTGTAATGTGTACAGGAAACAGTGCTGTTCTTCTCTTCATGGTTAGCAGAGCTGGAGACTTTAGATTGGAATCGAGTTGCAGCCGTGATGCTGCCACGTCGGAGCCCATAATATTGTGACATTGTGTGGTTGATTGAAGTAACTATTGTATAAAGCATAGTACATTAGCTACAAATGGAAATCTCATAATACTGTTGTGTTCGTAAGTTAGTATAACTGACCTGGAATTTTGCTACATTAGCTTTCAATTTACATAATGTGTAAGCCAAGTACATGGATGAGACAAATGAGACTGTCCTCCCAGTGACAGCATCTGTCGTTTCAACAGACGTATTTTTGCCTTCAAGTGACAAAGCCCTCTAGTGGTCGTAGGAATTGTGACTCTTGTCCGTCGAGAGCAAAGTAAGAATTAGTGTTACGTCGCTGACAACAAAGCGTCAGACATTAACTGTTCTTTTCCTGTTTCCTCCTGCAAGTCAATGCTGGTTTCTTTTAACTATGACCACGGTCATTCTCTAACCCTAACCAAGCAGTTTTTGTGCCTAAACGTACCCAAACCTTAACCATAGCGGTGTCAGACCAGAAACAGTGATTTGTAACAGTTTTGGAAGGCACTGACAAACAATGTCGTCCTGCCCATAGTCACTTCAGAGGACGTGTACAAGCAACATATTTTGTTGTTTAATTTGAAGGACTTGTTGAGGCAAAAGATCAGGTACTTTTAAAGACTGTTTCTTTGGGTCCACCCATTGAGGTTTCACTCAGCCATGCAGCAGAAAGGCAGGTCTGCTACCCAAGAACTGTGTATACAATCTAGCTACTTTGTTTAGTAAATTGAATCAATGGGTTTCAGACCATGTTATGTGAAGGTCAAAGTCTTCATAAAAAGCTCAAAAGCAGCAGCATTTTATTTCTTACAAGTATGCAGGAAAAGGTGACAACTTGTTACTTTAGTGACATATTTTGTGGTCCACAGTGGCCACATCCACCCATCTGATACCTGTTAAAATCACTGCTAAGAATGACTCAAAAATGCATTTTGACCCAGGTCAGCACATGAGCCCCGGTTGTCTGGGCTACTGCTGAAAACACTGGAAAACAGGGTTGTTTTTTACTTATTCAGAACCCAAACTGTTCTGACAAACTGCATCCTTTTTAATGTACATTTAATGAACAGCTGTCTTCAAGAAGTGCTGTGCATGCTCCAAACCCTCTTATCTGTGCTATGATAGAATAGATGATGGCTTTGACACTGTGCTCAGTGATCTGTTATAATGAAACAATGCAGGTGCTCAGACTGAAGATGTCATGTAAATTAAAAGGGAAACTTAAGACAGTGTGTCCACCAGGAACTTCTGTTGAGATTGGTATAACCACTTGACACTTGATTTGTTGACAAGCTCAATCCAACACCAGTTTTACACAGACTGGTAGTCTCAGGCTGGCAGAGGGTAGGATGTATTTCACAGATTTGAAATAATGAAACAAATTCATCAAATCAAAGTCTTTCACAGAGCTGTTTATTTCCATCCACTCCCACCTGCTCATGTAGCGATTTTGATCACTCCCACCCACAACACTGCTTTCTGCACTGGAAATCCTCTCTGCCCCATCCCACAGGGAAGTAAGACTCATACAGCCACTGAGGAATGTTTTTAATCTGAAGAAATGAAAATACACCAGATTTGGTTTAGTAAGCCAAAACAAACATTGCTAAAAGGCGTTAATGTAGATGAAATGTTAGGGATCACAAACCAGATTTTTGAATGTTGCACTTCAACAGTGAAGGTGTGCTGAGCAGAATGGGAGTGTCATTTAATGTTAATAATGTTTAAAATTGAATTTAAAGAGCCAAGAAGTTGAACAGATGAGAAGAAAGTGAGTGGGTAAGTGGCAAGAAACTGAAACTTTATTTTCTACACCAAGGAGGTTCATGTTAAAACTGCCCATAAGATGTCAGTAAAATTTGAAGAAAGCTATGGCAATATTTTCAAGAGTGCTAAAGTGTAATACAATTATAGTACTTTGATCACTGATATTAAAGAGCAACTTTATAACTCTGAAGATCTTGTTTTTGCTGACCTCCAGAGGTTTAACTTCTTACCTCGCTGCAGTGATGTAGAAGTGTAGTCCAGGGTGTGTCAGTACGCCATGACATCAGTGTTGGGCGTGGTTACAGGAGTCTTTAAAACAGGCTTATATTGTTCAATAAAAACACGATTATAGTCAACAATCTGCTTCCGACCTATTTTCATTTGCAACAGTCACCAGTTAAAGCAGAAGTGCCAGGTGGATACAGGAACCTAAAAGAAAATAATAATTATTTGCTTACGAATGGGAATAATGTTGGTTTTAGTCATGCAGCAAGTGTTACGCCGCAGTTGCATGATATTGCTGTCAGTGTTTGCCATTTTTCATTGCTGTTAGTAAATGTCAATGTGTCAATTTCTTGTAGAATCTGATGTAAATTTTGTTGAGGTGACAAGAAAAAAGGAAAAGCTTGCTTTGTGCAGCGTGCTATATTTGTCTTTTACATGTTGTATTTAATTGTTGCCATGAGACAAAAATCTGGTGACACTTGACTTAAGGCATACAGAATAAGAGTTTATTTTGAGTAATCACATGTTCAAACTATTGATTATAATTTATTCACTCTGTAAAACAATACTATCCTATACCCTCCTGTTAAAATATTTGGTGAAGAAAATACTAAAGCCACTTACTGTCCTGAATAAGTGCCATAATTTGTTTAATCTGTACTGTCTTTAATTTTGTAAGAGTAAGTCCCATTTTTTAAATGAATTTTATTTTAAAATGATTCTCACTGTGCCTTAAAAGATATTACTAAACACAGGTCTGGACCAAATACACATTTAGATGAATTGTTTTTTGCCAAATGTGGTAAATTTAGGCAACATCGAGGCAGTTTAGGGTCCTGGAATCTCCTAGTTTTGTAGATACACCTGAGCATCATCTGCATAACGGTGGACTTTTTTTAGTCTCACAGCTGATGTTTCCATGCATGCAGATTGAGAATAATAGAGGGCCCAGCACTGAACCTTGTGGAACACCACATTACACAAGTTCAGAGATTAAGGTTTAATTACACCCTTATATTTTATTTTCAAGGCCCGACATTTGGATTTACTGCTTGTCATCATGATTGCCAGTTACTGAAGACAGAAAGTCAAAATTTTGGCAAAAGCGTTGGAGTTTGTGTAGAGAAGAGGTGGGACGAGAAAGCGGCAGTGTGAAAAAGAGTACTCTTTAAGGCACACTATCCTCATGGAATTTTTTTTATATATACTAGAAGCTTCTCAGTTCATCTAGATATTCAGTTTTTGTTAGCAATTTTCACATTTGTTTTCCTTGACAGTTTTGTTTGCAGTTATAGGTCCTGGATTCGGGCAAAGCTCCAACTAACCATCATTTTCATTAACAATTAATCTGCTGATTATTTTCTCAATTAATCATTTGGTCTATAACATCTCAGAAAATTGAGCCCAAGCTGTTGTCTTCAAATTGCTTATTTTGTTTGACCAACAATCAAAGGCATTCAATTCACTATAATAGAAGACAGTGGAAAACCAGCAAATATGCACATTTAAGAGGCAGGAACCAGTTAATTTCTGACATCTTTTCTTCAAGAAAAAAAGGCAATTGTGTATTAAAATTGTTACAGATTGTCTCTCAGTCGACTAATGAATTAATCGACTTATTGTTTCAGCTCTAAATTCTGGTGTTGCCTGGCTTCTTTTTAACAGATCCTGTCAAACCTGTCAAGGCAAACAAAAACATCAATTTGTGAGAAATACTTAACAAGAGAAGTAAAGTTAAAAAAACAACGAAAGAAAATCTGATGGCTGCCATACAAATATCAAACATTATAATCCAATAAAAGCTGTATGCCTTAAGAAAAGTGTTACCAAATATATTACAAACAGGATGTCACCATGTTACTCAGTGTATCATAAGACGTCTATGTGACTATAAGTTTAGTTTATTAGGATCCCCATTAGCTACAGCATTGCAGCAGCTAAGTGGTTGAGAGTATACAAAACACTAAAGACCATAAACAACACACAGTGTTGGTTTGTCCAGTGATTTCATATTTAATGTTGACTGACATGATGCTGAGTATCATGTAGTTTGTTCAACACGTGTATTTGTATAGAGACACCATGAATGTCATGCAAAAGATGATTGATAAAGGCAATCGTATTCATTGCACTTGTGTGAATGTAACTCTTTAAAACTTTGCATTTTGATACTGTTTGTGCTTTCAGAAGCCTATCCTACCTAATGATAGGTAATATGATTTCACAATTCAAATTAAAACTTGGTGGGTGTGAAGTTCCTCGGTGCGACTTTAAATAGGGGGCATGTTTCGTTATCATTTGGGTGGGCTTCTAAGAATAATCCCATGAATTTGAATCAACCAAAGCCAGACTTTGTTAATCATGTAATTTAATCACTATAACAAAAAAAGTGCAAAGCCCCAAGCTATTTGTAGACACTGAAAGCAATTCTATACTTTTAACCTGATTATAGTAACACATCTTGCCCCTCAGACACTTTCCATGACGTAGCCCATCCAAGCAAACAGTGCCTACTACAGAGTTAATGCCATCATTCACGTCATGTGGGATTCCCATGTTTACAATTGGAAAGTGTTCACGTCATCAGACAACTCAAGACAGTCACTGCCAGTCTTAATGTGCTTTTTACTCCTCAGTGGAGAGAAATTTTTTGTGTTTTGCAAGCATATTGAAAACACTGCAGCTAATTTATGATCGATGTGGTTACAGATTTGTGGCTTTACTCTTCTTCTTTCTTTTTTTTTTTTTTAAAGTCTGCATACCTGAATATGTGACTAGTGCATCGAAGGAAAGCACAACTTGAATAAAAAGATGCACACTGCACACTGTTTCGCTCACTGCTGGTATATTTACTAATTTACGATGTTCCATCAGGTATATACCAGATAACGATTCTGCAAAATTCTGGATTACGTTCACCGTTTGTGTCAAATTCCAGTTTTTTTTAGTGCTCTCTCTCTACAATATCTGCACAGTGCAACTACAGTATGGTTAAGTTTAGGATCATGGTTATAGTTAATAAAATAAATGAAATAAAAATGGTCATTTTAATTGAAGACGTGTGACAGGAGGTGAACTCTGGTCTCCTGCATGAAAGTCGTATACAAATCTCCCACCTCCACTTCCACACACTTACACCCCATTTACACCTAGCATTGACATGCAATCTATATCTCGATATCCTATCTGGATAAGGAAAACGCTTGTTAATGCAGGTGAAAATGCAAACACAAAATGCAGATGCTCTGCCTCACTACTAGCACTACCTTCTGCAGTCATCCAATATGTAATTATAAGTAATTTCTCGGGCCAAGTCAGATATGGCTTTTAAAGTTTCCCAGTCGTAACTACCGTTTGGATGTTGATTTCAGTGAACAGTCAGAAACTGGTAATCACGCTAACTCCCACATGATGTGAATACAAACAACAACAAAACACACCCTCACAGTCGACCCACACAGGTGTTTTCACTTAAGTTGCCTGGTTGGACCTGGTTGTATAGACTTTTCTCCCAGACTCTCCTGTTGCACCTCTTAGTGCATATACGTACCCACATTTATGTGAGGTCTCATCAGACATAACTGAAAACACCTGCGTGGGTGTGGAGGCTATTTATTCTCATGTAATCTCTGTACAGCCTGTATGTCAGCAGGCCGAGGGGAGAAAAGCACCGTCACATCATGCAGTATCTGTCTCTTTTCATGTGTTTCGTTTGCTTTGTGAGTCTAATGTTTTTCTGAGGAAGCAAGATAACAGGACACACACACACACACACACACGGCTGGGACAAAGTACAAGTTTAATTTCAATGAAAAACTTGAGAAATGCATAATGAATTTCAGTTTAAGTGTCTGGGGCTTCACGTTCTTTCCCAAAATCCTTTTCATCAATTTTAAAAAGAGAGAGAAAAGAAAATTAGTTTATGTGCTTGAAACTTGAAGTTTGTTTCACAAAATCTTTATTAATTAAATAAAAAAGAAAAGAGAAATCTCATTAGAGGACATTCATCATACAACAGAATTATATTTCTTTATTTCTGACCAGGTCTACACAGAGAATGCAGTAAACTACCGTGATTATACAATTCATACATAATGTTTGTCCTAATTCCCAATGCAAATCATTTTTCGGGTTAAAATTGCGTTTAAACAAAAGTAAAATGTGAGCTATGAAAAACAGAATGTGTTTAATTTTGTAAAAATAACTAATATTTAATTGATGATCATTTACTGCAGCCCACTGCTGTCGCCACAGAAAAGAGCTCCATGACTTTAATGAGAAAATTAAAAATCTTCAGCTGTTAGCTAACACGCTTAAAATTCAAATGCTAAAAAAAAAAAAGCCAAAAGAGGTAGTAGAACTGCTTTTATACTGATTTGTAATGAGTGTGCTGATTTTAAACTTCAGTTGTCTTGAATAAAGCAGGTAAAATATATATACGAAAAGCTGTAATATTCGATGATCTAAACACTCGGTCTGGTTGCTCACGGCAGAAAAAAAGCGGTTCAGTTTAGGTTTCTGAATTGTCTGAAGTGAACAGAAGGACAGGGTAGATAGTTAATACGGGCATCATGTCAAAAGAGACGAAGAAAACAGCTGAACTTACAGTTTTTCAGCTCAAACTTTAACAATAAATCCAAAGAAAACGATGCCACAGTCCCACTCAGACAGTTTGACTGACTAAGCAACAGAGATGGAGCACGCTTCTTCATTTTTCCTCCTCTCTCATGTCCTTTCTCCATATCGGCTCGGTCCTCAGGGCTGCCCCGGCCTGGAGGTAGCGAGCTGGATGTTCAGTCATCTCTGAGAAGACGAGCGGCCTTGATCGGAGCTGACAGAGCGACTGACGCCGCTAATTGGGAAGGAAAAGGCGGGCTGGGCGAGGGGTCGGTGTTAGGGCGATGACTGAGCACTTGGCTTCGTGTTGCTGTGTGCGGAAACCTGAGTCCTCCAGAGAGGGAAGCTCAGTCTTTACTGCAGATTCTTTAACAGTCAGTAGTAAAAACAGAGGACTGAGAAAGCGGACGGTGTTGAGGAGAATTTGAGGAGAGAAGACGATAAAACCCTTGAGGCGTTTCACTGAACTGTGACTGAAAACTGAAACTTCTGCAATGACACAATCTCTAACAGGTTGTTTCCAATCTACTCAATTCAACAACTGTGACACTAAATATAGTTTTGGATGTGCTTGGATTGAAATAAAAACTTTTTTTTTTTAAAAAGACGCCAGTACACCAGCAGCATGTACATGCAGCTTTTCCAGGGAGGGGGAGTTTTGTCTGGTTTGATAAAATAAATGACCAACTGACTTCCAGAAACAAAAACTTTCAAGTAAAAAGAAAACCTTTAAAATTTCTAAATTTCAATTAAAATGTATTTTTCACATTTAGATATCTTAACCTCACTTTTCTCATTTATAGAGAAAACTACAAACAAAGAAACAGACATAGGTCTATATAAACATTCATAATGAAGCTGAATATATGTCCTGGCAGGCTACTTCAGTACCTTTTCTACAAGACGCTAAAAACACTGTATACACATTTCATTTATTTTAATGTTCAACTTAAAATATGGTCGCAGAAAATCAGCCTTACAAAAAACCCATTACTCACAACCAGCTCGCTATGAATTTATGTCACATAGATTTATAGGACAGCTTCAAAAGATGAGCAGACTGATTGCTTTTCCTTCCACCTCATGTCTCCACATACTGCACTATGAGGGCAGGCCATTTACCAAGTCTAAGTTTTTATCCAGCAGCTGTGAGGCTGAACTGAGCCGCACGTTGGACCTCTGACTCCAGGAGAGCAGCAGCAAAGTTCTGCCTCTTTTCAGGGTTTGGTAAGTGAGTAAAGTTTCGTACACAAGTTAAAATAAGCCAATGTTGACTTTTGATTTCACACAGGACACCAACAGCGGCCTCCTGGGTGAAAGTCCTGTGTTGTTCGACACGTCCATCCACCCCGACCTCCTCCCTATGCAGACTTTGGCGCTCTTCATAAGTCGCCGCCTAACAGTAAGCGTATATATGGGTCCTAATAAGATGCTTGCACAGAAAATACGGGCATATAGGTTATATGCCCCTATTTTTGGGGAGGACAGTCTCCTAATTTGACCACTGCGTGCACATCCAGTAATGTCTTCTTTTGCCTTTTCATCAAAGAGAAAGTTCTTTCATTGGGTGGTTTATTTGACACCGTCTGAGCAAATGAGCACGCCTATTATCATTTTCTTCATCTCATTTTGCCCAAATGCAATGGCACAAGCTTGCATATGGAAAATGCATTATAGACCATATGCCACACTTGCAACATAGTTAGAAAAGCGCCTGCAGCTATTTACAGTAGATATGATGACGTAATCAGTCTAGCAAGCTAACATTTGATGAGTCAGCCTACCAGAGCTAAAGTAAACAGCTTTTGGCCGCTGAAGATGATTACCAGGAATGCTAAAGACTCTTAATATACTCAGAAATATAAATGTATTTGCTGTTCAGATAGAGTAGAGTAGAGGGTCTTCACAGGTCCAAAGTTTTGTATAAGACCGGTGGGAAGTCTACCCGAACCTGATGCACATAAATTTAAGTGGAAGTGGTGAAATGTTCATTTCTAATTTTAGGACAGGGGCTTCTGCATTGCCCAAACTTTGTAACCATCAACCTGACAGCTATGTCTACTTACTGTAATGTTTAGCGAAGTGTGCATGTGTGAAAAGTGGAAAAGTTTTAAGTGCTCTGCAAAGCGTTTTCTCCACATTTCCCCCATCTCTGCTTCTTCTTCGTCGAATGTCCGTGTCAGACAGACAGACAGACAGCCAGGACAGATCTACTTGGAGTTTCTCAGCGGATCGACAGACTGTTCCTACATCACATCAGTGTCTTACATATCTCTCTTTTTGTGACATTGGATATGAAATTAAATGGTGTTAGCATTCACAAACTTCCTTTTTTAAATACATTTCCCCCAATATAGAGGTACTAAAACATATTGGTTAAAGCAACATTATGCAACTATTTTACAGATTTTAATAACAGCTTCAATATCATTTTGATGCTACACTGACTTGTAATAGAGATAATGGCGCCTCTTTCGGAACTCCGTGTCACGAACACCTGTTCTTGCACTATGTAACTCGGGTTGAGCGGGTACGATCTCCGGTGAGCAGTGCGTAACGCTTTACGGCACTACGTCACACACCACCAACTATGAGTCTTCAGCTAGCTAGAAGAAGAAGCTAGCTCGGTATTCTCAGTGCAGACATCATGGCAGAGGCCAAGAGACCGAAGAGGACATTGACGGAGGAAGCTAAGAAGAGAAAACGAGAGAGTGCCGGACAAGAGTAGATCTGGGACTGGCTTTTAGTCGCTGGCGAGAGCTTCGCAAAATAAAAGGCTGCAGGACAGATGGCGAGCCGGCCTTCCTGCTGTTGGACTAGTGAGTCATATCAGCTGGCTCGCTGTGTCTTGTGTTGTTGCAGCTGATTGATGTTTGGCTGTTAGCAAAGCTGTCGACTCACCAAGTCAGCCCACCAAATCCAAATCCTTCAGCTTGTCAACAAATATACAAGTACACCCTGAAACTGTAGGGGGCGCCAAGTCGCAAAATATACCAATTCTTGCATAATGTTGATTCAAATAACATTACTGACTGTCTGAAATCTCAGACCCACTGATATCTGCAGATACGTGTTACCTTCTGTCAGGCCAGAACTGCAGCCATCTTCAATTTCTGCTTGTTTCATGTCTTGTCTTGTGTCAAACACGCGATCAGCTGGATTAAATCTGGTAACTGACTTCGGTATTCCAGAACATTCCTGTTTATCCATAAAAAACACTTGTGGTTGCTTTGTGTGTGTATTTAGGATCGTTGTTCTGCTGCACTGTCCTAAAATTGCATGTCCTGTGTATAAAAAGGGCTATGACTCCTACACTGTTTGCCCAATATGGATGTGAACACTGTCCTACTGCTGTCTGCACTGTGTTATCCATAATATAATTGTCTCATTGACTTTCCTCACGTCACATTAATTCTCCCATGACCGCATTTCAAACAGCGTGTTTTTAATGAGCAGTTGGTGAACTAGTGAGAAACAGATCAGTAAGCATGAAGAGTCGGACGCCTTCAGCCATCTGGTTGCTCCATCTGTCAGCGACAAACATCTGTTCACCAGCGACTTTCAATCCCCGGAACATCATGGACGCGGTTCACTAACACTCACTGTAGAGTGAGGAATCACGAGGGGCTCGATTCACACTCATAGTAGTTCTGATACACAAACCTGACTAATTGCAGAAGCTCCAAAACACAATTTGATGTCATTTTATTTGTATTCTGATTTAATACAATTTCATTTGCCACCTTTGTCTCCGTTAGCCACTTCACAAATCTGTGGTTTTCCCGGGCTACATGCACATCAGGGTCGGCTCCACTCCAGTCCAGAGGGTGGCGCTAATGCACCTAAAGCTGTTTGATAACGGCCAAAAAAGTCCAGAAAAATATTTTGTTAGTAACTACAATAACGGTTTAGCTAGCTAGCTTTAACTAGCAAACACTTTTCCCCAAACTAACACAAACACATGGATGTCTTGCATGGAAGGGCTACGAGCGAGAAAAGAGGCTTTTTCTCTTCATGGGCTAATTACCAATATGGATCAATGATCGCTTTACCCACACAGATCATTCAGTGGTTGCCCTGCTCGGAGATCAGTTAAATACTACATGTTGAACTCACTGGAGTCACTTTCCTCCTGTTGCTTTAATGAGACAGGGAAATCAAACGCTAATTTCAGTGTGATTTTAGTAGCAATCGACCAACCACCAGCCAGACAGACACATGTATGAGCCTTGAATGTACCTAACGACCAATCACTGATTCCCATTATTGGTGCAGATAACTCCTCTAAATTATATAACTTGAATATTTAAGATTTATTGTTTCTCAGAATACAACAGAACGGAGCGCCTTGGTAGCACATGCCATATAACTGCAGCGTTGCCGGTTCGACTCCACCTTTGTTGCATGTCACGCCCCCCTCTCTGCCCCCATTTCCTGTCTGCCTCTTCACCTTACTCTGGCCAATAAAGACGAAAGAAATACCCCAAAATATTTTAAAACAAATGCGATTTCAGTACTTGAACATGTTCTTTAAAGGTTCTATATATGATATTCACTGCCACTAGATGTCGCACTAGCACCAGCATCTCAGACCAAAACAAATCGGCACGTTGGCCACACCTCCCCTAACCAGAAACAGCCCTTCTATCACTCACCTCAAAGCCACCAGACTCCATTGACAAAAACACTAATTTTACCTCGCAGATCGTAAAACACAATTCAAACACAACAGAAACAAAATAAAACTGCCTATAAATAGTATGTAGATATATATATATATATATACAGTATATATATATATAATAAACAGCTTAAAGTGGTACCCACAGTTCACCTTATGGTAACACCTAAATGAGCTGCTCACCTGAGCTGCAGACTGGGTCCAAACAAGAAGCTACATCATTCTGAATTTCACCTTGGGAGGACCGGGCCTCACAAACAGGAGAAATATATTTTTATGCAGGAGGGAAAAAAGGAGAGCAAAATACAAACAGTGGTGGAGAAATCCCTCGTCCCTTGTGGGTAAGGTCGGTGCATCTGCTTTGTTTTTGGGCAGCTGTTCTGACACTTTTAGGTCACTGCTGTGAAATTTCATGTGTTTACATGTTCATAGGTTCAGTCAACGAGCAGATTACAGCTTTTGATGAAGGCGGGCTGAGATCAGCACTGCAGTTTGTTAGTTCAGCATCGTGGAAATGAAAGCCCCTCATGAAGCTGTTTAACTATTGTCATGCTACAGGAAGGAGCTCGATTAGTTGGAATATACAATTGTGTATCTATTATTATTTCCTCTTCTGCTCATTCAGGCTTTAAGTTTAAGTCAAGTTTATCCCAGCTTCCAAGAAGAAAAGGACATAAACAGCGTTTTGAGAACTTCTTTCATGATTTGATGAATGTCTTTTTGAAAAAGGATATGGAAGTAGGATCCATCAGGAGGGGCTGAATTGTTAAATCAGGTTAAATCATATATTTTATTCATTTTTACATTAATGTCAAAGGAGAGTATCCGCACACGGGACATTATTATTATACATTTTATTATTGAACTGTTAGAGTGCAGAATGTATGTGAAAACACAAACAACAGAAAAGCACAGAAAACTAATTTCAAAAATGTGGGAGCAAACAAACAAAAGCTAAAGAAAAAAAGAGGAGTATGATGGGATGGTGGATCTTGAACAGTAACATTGAACTGTAGAGTCTAATAACTCGATATAATGGATATACTGTCGGTGTAAAGGGCAGTATGTGGGTGAACATGGTAAGAGAGCGTGTGTGTGTAGTGATGCTGGCACGTCTGTATTGAACGTGTGTGCTAAAGTGTTTGTGTTTGTGGTTATGGATGGAGTAGAGCAATACATTACAGCCTCCAGGTCTACTGAGGCATCCAACTGGCAGTCCAGCAGGGCCAGAGGTGGGTGGTGCAGGTCGGGGCTGAAAAGTTTCTCACTGGTTGGAAAAGCTTCCTGTTTGGAGAGTGACCCAAAATGGGCAGCTCACAGACCCTAAAGAGGGATCCTGCCCAAGCCTGGTCTTAGCCGTCTTTGACTGAGCCCCCACGGATGAACACACACACACACACACACACACACACACACAATGTAACAGCTGAGACATGCCAGGGGCCAGAAAGAAAGTGTGGGAGGATAAAGGGCTCTGGTTGAGAGGTGTGGGCATGTATGATGATATGTGTGTATTTGGGTGTGTGTGGTGATACACACATGCGGCAGTCCATGTCCACAATGGTAATAATAATAATAATAATAATAATAAACTTTATTTATAAAGCACCTTTCATACAGGGGGTGTAGCTCACAGTGCTTTACAATAGAAGTGAAGACCAGGAGAATAAAAACATGCTAAATAAAATAGTGCAAAAAAAAATAAAACAAAACAAGGGAAGAGTGACAATTAGTAAGATTTCAGTTGTCGTTTGAAAATGTTCACAGAGCTTGCATCTCTTATAGCCTCGGGTAGTCAGTTCCATAGTTTTGTGCAAAGTTAAAAAAGGCTGAGCTGCCGATTATTCGTGTGAGATTTTATATTTAAAAAAACGGCAGCAGAGGATCTAAGAGGCCGTAAAGGATTATAACACGACAGTAGAGAGTCAGTAATGTAGGGTATGGTATGTATTATATGTATGTATTTACTATATGTGTCCTGTTGGTGGATTTTAACATCATTTGTTGCAATAATGAGAATTATATTAATATCAGAATCTGATGTAATAACAATAACACCTATCAATATCGGCATCAGTAATGGTAAAGACAATGGTGGTAGTAGTAGTAGTAATAGTAACAATAATAACCATCATCATCATCATCACAGCAGCAGTGACAATAGTAATAATTATAATAACAGTTGGATAACGTGGTATCAGACACCGTCGTCTTCCTGCAACTCAACCTCTCGCGAGATTTCAGAGCGAGACTTTCTGTTTCTGGTTAAACAAAAAGGATCTCACTCTTTAACAAACAGACTCGTCTCTGTAGGGATCCTTTCCATAATGTTGTCAGACACTTTGAATAACAATCTGAGCCTGTCAGTGGCAAAAACAAGCACTTTTAGCAGACCTGCCGACACTCCCGTTTTTCCCTGGTTTCTCCACATCCTGACAGGCAGTACAGCTTTATCTCTGTGTTGGCATACGTCAGTGTGAACTGACAGGGTGAAATGAGAGGAGAGGATGTGATAGGTGTAATTATCTGTCATGATGCATCATTTCCACAACGTAGGCAGGTGGAGGCGGCAGATACTTGATGTCTGTGACTCCTTGACATCCTGCCAGTGTTTGTCATTCCTCTACAGAAGGAGTTACCACAGCAGGTTAATATTAAATCTTTCTGGCTCCCTGCACACTGCTGAATAATGTAGTGTTTCGGAGCTTCCCAGCGGGTGTTTTCGGGTTTCTAAAAACCAGGATGCTCTGTATGTTGGTGTGTGTTCACCACATCAATTTAAAAAGTGATGTTGTTTCTGCTGCCCCCAAGTTGTCAAAGAAAATAGTTATTGCAGCTTTTAAACATTAAACTAGTACTTTGAAATTTCAGTTTAAATAGCAAACTTTCACATGTATCCACATTAATTTGACCTCAGACCAGCTTTGTTGATGCGTAGCATCTCAATCAACCGTGGGCCCTTGTTCTTCTGTTCTGTTAATTGCATTATTGATGATTATACATAATGTGTTAAAAAGGTTTATTGAAGAACCTGATTTCTGTCATTAAAAAAAGAAAAGCCCCATCCCAGCTGATGTTTTTGGATGGCTGGGGACACACTGCTCCAGCAGGAGTCACCTTTTCACTACCAGAGCACTCTGAGTATTTCTCTTCATTTAATCTTTCTGATGTGTCCTCTACCTGTCACTTGAATGTGGTGAGATTGTGTCTCAGGGAGCTCTGAGGGGATGTGATGGTTGATAAGGCTGACAGCCCAGTGTGGGCAGTTGGTGGCCAGTGGAGGCTTGACAGGGGGGTCACCGGTGGGGTGCGTTGTTACGGTAACAACCAGAGGGGTCGAGGGGGTGAGCTGTCACTCCGCCTCAGCCGACAACAGCCGAGACATGTGTCTGAGACCGCGGCCAAACCTGCAACTATCAAGCCGCTGTCAATCATCAATCAACACTTTACCTTGTCACCTTGGAGGAAGTAAAAAAAGAAATCGATTCAAATGAAAGTCAAATTTATTTCCTGTGCTTTTGAGCTTTTGTTGACCTTTAACCCGTCAACAAATGGGCACGTCATGTCGTTTTCTTCAAGGATCTCTGACAGCCTTTTGCAACCTGAACAGAATTTCAAATGATCAAGCTGAGAGGTTCGGCTGCATTGAAATACACATATAGACGAGACATGAATGACAACACTTTCAGAGCCACTTCCAGGAATTATTATAGGATTTGACATCACAGAAACAAAAACCAATACAGCTATTTTTTCTATTTTAGCTTTTTTTCTCTTGGATTATACAAAACCTGAGTCATATAAATCTAGATCTTTTTCAACCAAATGGTTTATAATTCATCAATTCTCATTAATCTAATTGCCGCACTAATCAATATTTTCTTTGTATGAACAACAGATCAAAAATGAGAATGTGCAGAGAATTATCACCAACTCTGCGCTTCCTCTCAGCTCTGCAACGTTTTTTTAGTCTATTTGGATCACTGTTTAGGTTGTTTTTTTTATTTTTTGCTTCCTTCCAAGAGTGAAATGAGTTTCATATGAGTGTCATGTATCTGTGTTAGCCTAGCTTAGCATAAAGACTAGAAGCAGGAAGAAACAGCTAGCCTGGCTCTGTCCCAATTAAAAAAATGACACCTACCAGCATCTAGAAATGTCGCTTATTAACTCGTTTTATGTTTAATCCATACACAAACATAAATGTTAAAATGACAATTAGTGGGGGAAGTTGTGCTGGACGTATTTCTTAACAACAGCATTTTATCCATCTGCCCAGCTATTCTGTGCTACCGCGCCCTAGTAACACGACTCCAGGAAGCCACTGTGCCTCGCTGCTGGTCACCAAGGATGTGTCTGGAATCACTTCCTATTTACACTCCGCCATTTTTATTTGAGTGTCTGAATTCTGAGTGTGACATATATATATATATGATACAGGAAGTGTTGAATAATAGCGTAATGAACTAAAATATGACCAATTATACTTATCAAACATCTGATACAGGCCTGCTTCAAATAAAAGCTTGTTATCTTCTGCAGTTCAGGTAAATAAAGGCCTCGGTCACTATTTGGGGAAATACAGTAAATCAACGGCGTGAATTCGGCGCAGCTCCAGGCTAGCTGTTTCCCCTGGCTTCCAGCCTATATGGCAAGCTGAGCGGATCACCTCTAGCTCCGTATTTCAAACTATTCCTGTATTAACTCCAGGGGTTTGTGTACACCGGTATGTCAGACGATGGATTTAAAAAATTGCTTCAAACACTCAGAAGACAATAATACTGGATCTGGGTTTCACTGCTACATGTGAAATCCATGTTGTAACAGCAGCAAAGCCTGCTGGATTAATTTTGTCAGTCTGTGTTAGAGTCAAGATGTCTTCAGATGACACACACACACACACACACACACACACAAGCCTGGCTGACGTCCTCAGGATAACATCACCACTCACTGTCGCTGTCACACATGAAAGAATCTTTTTTCTCTGAATATGGACGGTCCCTCAGAGCCGCCTGACAGCAAATTAGTATCTCCTGGCAGGAAGCTCTCAAAAAATTCTGTTCTCTGTGGAAAGACATGCCCTATAAGTTCATGAAAGTGCCTTTGTGGTTTTTTGTTTCACAATTCACTGACGCTCGTCACTGGTGCAATTCACAATTCAGTAATACAAATGCTAACATAGAATTTTTGTTGTATTTCCTGTGGTAGATAAAGTCATGGATGACATAAACGCACATATTAACACAGGATGGAACAAACACCTCATGAATCAGCGAAGGATAAATTAGTCATTAAATGTTCCCTGTCAGCCATTAGAATTCAACTGGCTTTGTCACCCATTTACAGAAAACCACATTAAAACGATTCCTTCACACAGGAACATGCTGTGGGAAAACAGCGACGACATTAATGTGCACAGCTTGGACTTTGTTGTCAGCAGATAAACACAATCAGTGAGAAAACAACGCTAAATGACTGCAGGGAAATCTTTATCCTTCATATTGAGTATTAATGGCCCAGATTATCTCTACCTGCCTCGTGTTGCAGTGTTTCATGTTTGCTTTGCTGCTGTGCAGATAAGATCCTCTGATGGAGCAACAGGAGAAAACTTGCGGATACACTGGCCAGAGACTGAAATGGTCTTCGTGCTGCAGGCTGCTGGATTAGTCTCTGAACGCCTCCTGAAGCCTCACCATCAGTGTTGGAAGAAGTATTCAGAGCCTCAACTCCAGTAACAGTAGCAATACTAGCATGTGAAAAAACATCATTACAAGTAAAAGGCCTGCATGAGTATTATCTGCAAAATGTACCTAAAGTATCAAAAGTATGAATATTCATAAGCTCATTGTACCATATTACCAGATTGTTATTATGATGCTAACATGGATGCAGCATAACTGGTTGGTGTTAGTAGTATTTATATCAATGCATCATATTTTATAAGCATAATATATGTTTTGCATGTAAAATCTAAATCAAAGTAAAGTAACTGTAACAGCTGTTAAATAAATGTGGAGTAAAAAGTACAATATTTGCCTCTGAAATGTAGTGGAGTAGAGGTAACGATTACCATAACATGAAAATACTCAAATAAAGTACTTGTACTGTTGTGGAACAAAAATCAAGAAGATGGGCGAGATGTTTTCAGGATCTTCACCACACGTTAAAAAACTAACTGACACTAATAAAGAAAAACACTGAGTCCAGAAGAGTTCAGATGAGAGCAGAGTTTACTGTTTAAGCAAGCAGTACAGCAAACGAGTCCTTCCATGGAACGACTGAACATGCAATGCACAAATCCTGCCATTTATACTCTCAGGATACCCCTCCTTTTGGGGTAACGCCGCCCCAAGTTCCTCCCCCTAGCTTTGAGCTGCTGCTCCTTTCAGACACCATTTGTTAGGATTAGGGTTGTTCCCCTCCACCTTCCCTATGTTCTCCTGGTTTTCCTTCTCCCTGTGTTCCTGTTTGTCTTGTCTTGTGTTCTATGTGTTATATGTCTATGCTTGGGCAGGGCCGGCAGACCTCCTTCCCGCCAAATCTTGGAGCAGCTGTGGCTCATCGGTAATCATCCCTGCAGTGTTCAAATACCTGGCTCCAGTCTCCGCCAGATCGTTCTGTTTCCCACTGTGGTAACAACCTATTGGCCGCTTTAATCTCCTGATTAAGTTTCTCTAGTGTTCTTGGTAAAACTGACTTCTGTATCTCTGTGCTTCAGACAAACCTTCCGTCCTGGGATCCATCTGTCCGGTTTATCTCCACGCTGCCACCCTGCCCGGTCCTGCCTCCGTCTGCCCAGCCCACTCCTCAGCTCGGTCCACCAGGTCTCGTCCCGCTCTCCCCCTGGATTTCCCCGGACTTAGCCTACACCTGGCCACCGTGATTCCTTCCTCCCTGTATTTATGTGAAAATAAACTGTGCTTATCTCCACCAGTGGGGTTTCGTGTTCTGCTTCTGGGGTCCTCTTGCCTAATTACAACACCATTAGTTTTTATTTTGCCTAGTCTCCGGTGATTGAAAATTAATGGTGTCTTTTATTTCGGAAATAATAACGTCATCCACTAGGGGCCTCACGTCCTAGAAGTCCAATTCACCTAGGTGATGGTAAACAATGGTGTCACCTGCTGGTGTGTTCATGCTCTTACTGCTGAGTTTTCTCATCCAAGGACTTGACTTTCCCTCAACCTGAAATCAATAGTGTCTATCCACAGAGTCTATTTTTTTAAAACATATTGTTACAATGTTTTAGATGCATACTGTTGAAATGTTTTAGATGTACATTTTGTTATAATACTTTATTTAATTATTCTGAATGTTTTCCATGTCCTTTGGTGCCTTGGCTTGTCTTCGGGCACACAAGGTGCTCTTTACTGTACTTGGAATACATACGGTAGAATGCATAAGGCAATGATCTAACCGTACCTCCTGTACCTCCTGCAGCTACTCTTGCTCTGATGTCCATCTGTTTTTACCATACTGCTAGTGTTTGTTGCCCTTGTCTGAGACACATGCTATAAGGTTATACATTTTATCAGACTTTCAGTGAGATCAAATTGTTTACTATTATCATCATTTCCAGTTTTTAAGATATATCATATAATATTTATTCCCCACAGTACCTTAAAACCTTTAAGTACAGCACAAAATCGACTGCTTATCCTTGGTATCCCAGGTGTTTAATTAGAATTTTTTTAAGTTAGATTTTGGGATCTGAATTTGGCCTATCGAATTTGAGCAACCTGAATATACATTATTTGAATTTTTTTTAAACTTGAATTTTTGATTCTGAATTTGTGAACATTGGAAAATAGAAGCTGAACAGAAGTTATTGAAAAGAGTTGAAGTCAGAGGCAAAACATTCAGATACATAATTTAAATTTAAAAAAAAGGAAAATCTGGTGAGACAGATTTGCTTCTATAATCAGTGCTCTGCTCCGTCTTTTGCTGCATACCTGCTGCCACATCACTCGCTCCAAAGCTGTGCTGCTGCTTGCTGCAACAGCCCCACCTCCACCCCAGCATCCACCTGTAGGCTCTGAGTCCAGTACTGTACACGTGCACGTGTCAATGTGCAAAAAAATACTATCAATACATTCCAATACATACAGAGAATATTTAGCCTGGGACAACAAAGACACAGAAAAATTATGTTGCAATGTTTCTTTGTTTTATGTTGCTCTCTGCCAAGAAACAATAAAAATGCCGCCGCACAGTGGACAGGCAATGGTCTGCATTAACTTTGTTAAACAGACCAGACCCAGATACCCAAGATAATTGCAAAGTAGACTTTTCTTTCATTTGTCAGCTCTCTCGGCTCAGCTGGGACCTGATTAACCACACAGGGACAAGTTTAAAGAAACTCTACCTCCTACTCTCCCTGGAGCTTTTTACTTCCCGTGAATATTTCAAGTTCAGCGGTACATGTTTCCTCTTTGGTAAAAATACCGTTGCCATTTTCACAATGAAGGAATTTGTGTGACTAATAAGTTAATAAGTTTAAAATATAAGAAAGCATGTCAGCAGGTGAAAAACATGAAGCAGCTGATAAAAAGCCAAAAGGAACCAGAACTTGGAGTTTAATTTGTATATAGTAATTATTATTATTATTTTAATTAGATCTTAAAGGCTATCATTCATTGCTGCATTATAAATAATAGAAGATAATGATTAATAATTTATCAATTTTTCAAGACCCTCCCCTAAAATTAAAATTTTTGTTGTTTTCAGGGGAGCTCATGGCACGAGGCTGGAAGCGGAGCAACAAGGGAAGCACCCAAATGCAGAGAAGATATGTTCAAGTGTAGGGTGACGACCTTGACAAACTGATTGATTACAACGACCATGACACGCACCGACAGAAATGTCTAGCAAAAACCTGCAAATGTTTTGTCATCATGTTTTATCATGAAACATGATGAAAGGAAACATCTACAACCAGAATTGAAGCTGACTTAACATTGCAGCCGCAGGTGGAGCTGTTCATATGTTTATCCGCAGGACGAAGTATCACCACAGCACAAACACTGACCTCCTTTTCCAGTAGTCTCGGCTGTGTGTGTGTGTGTGTGTGTGTGTGTGTGTGTTTACAAATATGTGATGGCTTGCTTTTATCTACCTGTGCCTCTGCAGTGTGAATGAGCCTACATACAGGTGTATACATTATGCAAGCCATTGCACCAGTGCGGCTCTGTGAACCAGCGTGACTCATGCTGCAGCATGACCACCAAAAGGATTTCAAGCTGCGTCTGATGTCTGACCATTTCCTCTGTTTGATGTTCATACTTGCTGAAAAGCAAACGCTCTCCTGTGCTTTTCCAACTCTACAAATAACGGAGAATAGTTTTTTCTTTACACTTGAATTGACTTGTTACAACCCGTTGGTCCTTGTCTGTTTCCTGTTTTATTTTGAAATTCTAACCTTCCTCTAATTTCAGTTCCTGCCCTTGTGTCCCCTATTCCTTGATTATCCACACCTGCTCCCATTACTCACCTGCCCCTCATTCAGTCATCAGCCACTTCCCTAGATATACCGGTCCCCTTCCTTTGTTCGTTGTCGGTTCATCCTGGTTTCCTTTCGTCTAGTTTCCTTGTTGCTGACTAGCTTTATGTGTGCCGTGAGCTTTTGTCTCCAAAGCCTGTACCTGCATTTATGTGTTGCCTGTTTTCCTGCCTGTAAGCTAATTTTGTATTTACTAATAAATCACTGAACTGCATCCCGTCTGCCTGTGTTGTCTGCACTTGGGTCCTATCCCTGCTACCCACCATAACATGACTTCAGTACAGTAAGGGTGTTTTTGCAACCAGCATGTAGAGGCAAATAGAGCGACTTCCACATTTAGCTGCTGTTTGGACTCAAATTACCCCCATAAATAATCATGTAAAGGGTGGAAAATGTGTTTATGAAAGCCAGACATCTAAAATACTGAGTCACTGGAGACTCTTTCCACAAAAATTGAGCATCAATCATTTGTGAAGATGCCTGAATGTGACATATGTTAACATTTACCTGACAAGGACCTGTGGTGGCCTTGTGAATTACCACTGAAGTAGTGGGTAGTCATGGAGTCTCAAGTCCACATGTGGATGGATGGATCGCCAAAGTATCGGACACTGGCCTTGCTCCGACTGCCAGCCCAAATCCCTTTTTTTGGCATATCCAGATTGATTTTAGAAAGTCTGGACAGCAAAACACTCAACTCGAGTTGCACATATACACGTGACATGCAAAATGTCCCGTCTCTCCCTCTGCCTGTCGATGCCACTGCTGCCCTGCATCAGTATTGCTGCCTGTTCTTTCTCCAATATCTCTATGTAAACATATCTGCTGGGAGTGACGAGGTCGGAGCCTGGACGCCAAACTCTAACTATGTTCTGCTGCTATAATAAACATTTCAAACGTGAGTTGTTTGACTGAAATGGTATTTCTCACCTATATTTGTTACGATAACTAAAAGTATTTGTCAGGACCAGTCAGCCTCAAGCCTGGTAATAAGTTAGCTTGATAACAAGTTTGTTCGAGGGTGATATTTTCTTAACTTTGTGCCATCGATCTGTAAAAATCGTACCTATTGGCCATATAACTGTTAGCTGCAGGCACAGACTGAAACCCTAACATGTATAATTGGCTGACAGAATAAAAGTCATCCTCTGCAGCAAGTTTAAACCTGACTTCAGTGAGTCTGGCACATGCTCATTTGAGTCCTCAGCAATTTAATTGGGCAGCTCGTTAGTGTAACTGTGTAACAGCGTGAATGTGAAGCAGTTGGGTGCTAAGAAATAGCATGCAGGCTGTTTATAAATATAAATATAAATATGGATATACAAAGTAAAGCCAAAGACTAATGCTTGGATTTGATATCAGCTGAGGACCTCATTGCTGCTGCTTTTCCACAGGGTCCATCCACACACACACTCATTATGCACCTCCACACCACAGGGTTCATCACTGCTGTGGGGTCAAAACCACTCAACTGCAATTTTGTTGTTCTTTTTCTTGCTGGAATTAAAGTTGTGCATGTTGGGCTGAGTGATTGTCATAATCCTTGGCCTTTTTATATTTTCATAGATGAATGTTTGATAAACTGCCTTCATGCAGATGCTTGCTTTCATGTTTTCATGTTTTGCGTCTTTCCTGTTGATGAACATATGCAAATTATAAAGTTTCATTTTTTCCAGCTTCCATCATTAACAGCTCTGCCAGGCTCCTGTGGAACATGTGTTCATTCCTGAACTCATAGTGAGAATGCAAGATGTTTTTCAAAGTCCTCTTGGTATTTTTAAAGCTGCGTTAATCAACACTTTTAGCCATGTTAGCAGGGGCATGTTCAGGGAGTAGTCTAGGGTGGCACCAGCCTTGAAATCTGATTGGCCACCCAGCTGCCACCCCATTATCCTAAACTATGATTGGCTCTCTGCCTGGTCAGAGGCGGGACCTTAGTTAGAACCAACTGTTTGACGAGTATTTTTGAATGTGCGTTTGTACAACTTCTCTTTGGGGATTAAAGAATAAAGTATTGAAGCTTTATGTTACATTTGTTTGGTGCCACTCTGTTGTGTTTTGATTGGCAGATCTATTTATCTTTAAAAAAAAAAAAATTAAACACAGGAGTGTAAGAAACTGTTAGTCTAAGTTACTGTAATGTCAGTATGTATGCATAGGTCAGTGCCCCACTTGGGTCACCCCAGGTCTGGACACGCCACTGTTAGACCCAGGTTTTTAAAAATAAGCAGTGATCTCAGTCCTGTAAAAACCCACCATGAACTGGTTCGCCTTAGTACACCTGATTGAGGACTAGAGGGGGATTCTGGGACTTGAGGTTGGACTTTTCTCAGGTGATGCAGTCCAAAGAGGATGTTTCCGCCTACAATGTTCATGACCTAAAACTCCTCAATAAAACAGTTCAAACTGGCGTTGTTCTGTGTTTACAGAACTGACATGTCCATCTTACACCAAGTTACTTCTACACTCTGCCTGTACATGTGTTAAAAACTGTATCTGCCGCAAACTTTGATTAAACACGGTATGAATGAGTTTTCACCTCTGCAGTCTTGCTTTAGAAAGCTAAAACTTCCTTTTGCAGCCCCTGCAATCATCAACTTGTAGCTACCAGCTGTGAGGCAGACAATTTGTTCAATGTTAATCAGAAAAAAGAAAATCCCAGCTATTATTTGGACTCTGGCATGATTTTCGAAAAGAATTATATTTTATACTTGTCTGAGAACAAAACCCACTAAACTTTGATCAAAAGACATGCACTTGTGAGCAACGTGTTGCATGTTCTGCTTTGAATAAATGTGATATGAAGCAGTCAGGACTAAAAGGATGTGGAGCCGATTAAAACATAGACCCTACTAGTCAGTCAACATTTGTTACCTTTGAGGTTGAACTATTGATCGGCGTATCTACTTATTAGTTCTTTGATGAATGATTGTTTTGGGGAGATTAATTTGTCTTCTCTGTTAAAAGTATTAAGTGTTTTAACAAGTGTTGAAAATACATAGATGTTAGTCTCCTTCTTACAGTCCATCAGAAGTCCCACTTCTTTAAATGTAACATGAAACTGATAATCAAATTTATTTCTCAGCAACTGGACAAATAACACTATTTAACCCAGAGGCAGAGGGAATAGATTTGTATATGAAAATGAAATATCTTATTTATACACACAACTTCCTCTGTTGAAGCAAATATCAAGGAAATGCAGACATATTTGCATGTGTTGGAACCATAATGCACTTACTATGTAGGTTGACCAGAGTGATAATATGAGATGGAAATATTAGTCTGGAGGTGCTTTGAATACTGAAATAACAGCTGGCAACCAGGAAACGTGACGTTGAGATTGAGATTAGTGTATTTTCAAATAGGCAGCAGTCAGAGAAGGGAGATAAGTGTGAATACAGCTGTAGCTGTGAGAGAGAGGGCATCGAATTAAAAGCACTGTGGGGAGAGAAAAAGGCCAACAAGGTGAGAGAGGTTACTACAACCTAAATTGTCTTTTTTGTTTTCACTTTTGTAATTTTATAGTGCTGTTTGAAAGAAAGCAAAAGCTTTATACAGTGTTCGTACGAAGTCTTGAAAGTTTGGAAAAGGCTTAATTTTAACCGCTTGAATGCTTGAATTCAAATGCACTCCTTGCAAAAATGCTTGATTTGCAATGTAATCTCAAAGGAAAGTTCTGTTTCTTCATAGCTCAATGCGTCTTCTGTTGATCCCTTACTCTGGAAATTAGGAAGCATTAAATAATCATGATCAGTACATACCATCAAAGTTAATATAAACAGCTGGTAAAACAAAGTCACAATATACGTTGATTGCTGCGAGTGTAAAAGAATTCTGTAAGCTTTTTTTTTGCAGTTGCATTTATAGTTACAATTTAGATGTGGTGATGATAAAGGAGGTTTTTGGTTGAGGCACCTTGAAAGTGCTTGAATTTTACTCTTAAAAGCTGTACGAACACTGTTTGTCTGATCTCAATTTATTTAGTAATAATAAACTTTATTTATATAGCACCTTTCATACAGGGGGCGTATAACTCAAAGTGCTTTACAACAGAAGTGAAGAAACAAGACAATAAATAAAAACAGGCAAATAAAAATAAGTGCAAAGACTGCGCAATAAAACCAAGCAAACATGAATAACAAAGAAAAGAGGCAGCAAATAGCAAGAACAGGTTTGCTAACAACAATATAATATGTGAAAGATAGGAATAAAACAAAGGAAGAGTGAGTGAGCTGCCGATTTCCTAATTTGTGTGTGAAGGTTTGTATTTAAAGAAGAAAACGGCAGCAGAGGATCTAAGAGGCCGTGAAGGATTATAAAACGACAGTTAGTAATGTAGGCCAGCCCCAAACCATTAAGAGCCTCTTAAACAAGTAAAAGAACTTCAGCCCTAAAAGACACAGTGCAGGTTAGCTAAAACTGGGGTGATACGCTCTCTCCTTCTTGTTCTAGTTACCAAAAATACAATTAATGCAGAGTTCTTTGGAAGTGCGATGGAGAGAGCGTTACAGTAGTCTAATCCACTTGAAATAATCGCTTGAACAGGTTTTTTGGCATCTAGTTGGGATAGAAAGGGCCGTACCTTTGCAATATTTCCTAAATTGGTCATTTGTGCAGAACATTTAACTCCAGAGTCGACTGATGTTGCTATATTTTCTCCTCTGCAGTAAAGATGCTGTGGACTATCGCTATCTTTCTGTGGTTGACTGGTAAGCAGCTCACTTTAGACCTTTTAAATGACTGATGCACCGAATGAGATGTGGGGCAGATCATGGATAAAATAATAAAACACTTCATTGTATTTTACTGTAAACCGCTCACCTCTGAGTGTTGAAAGATAGGATACTGAAGGATGAGTATTCTGTGCTTACTGCCGTATTACCAAACAATAATATTTTATTTAATCCTTTATTCTAACAGGTAGTCTCACTGAGGTCGGGATCTCTTCTTCAAGAGAGACCTGTGTGCAAACAAATATACACATACAGTTTAAGCACAGACAGGCAGAAATTCACAAACACATTAAACATTTTCACAATTAAGAAAAGCAACTGCAAGTGTGGCATGGTATTTGAACCCACAAATTCAGAGTGAACAAGAGGTACAGCTAATGTTAAAATGTCCTGTGACCTGACATTGTTAGTGCTGTATTTAAATGTAACCAGAGAGCAGAGGTGACTATAGGCAGTTTTAGCAGTAGAGCCTTATAAATATACAACATACAATGGCTGCTCCCTTCTGTTTGTTAAGGAGGAGCATCCCACCTTTTCATATAAGATGCAGTATCACAGCTGCCAGCATCTGTGATGTGCGTAAAATAAAAATAACATTTAAATGGGAGCAGGAATTCTTATATAATCCCCTGACGTTTCACATTTCACAGGAAGTGCATCATCAAGCCAAGGTGACCCAGGTAAACACACACACTAAATGCATTTCTTTACACTCACCAGTTAAATTTCTCTCAAGTGATGTATAAAAAAAAATAGTATGTCTATGCTAAGTATGTAAGGGCCAATATTTTCAAGTGAATTATTCTATGTTGTTGTTTTGATTTTCATCTACAGCTTACTGCAACACACAAATCTTAACCCTGAACAAGACATCCCAGTCATCAGACTACAAAGATGGTGATGTTGTGTACTCTTCTGAAAGAGCTGTTGATGGAAATTTGACACAGTGTGCTATCACCAATGATCAGCTGAACTCCTGGTGGAGAATTGACCTGCTGGGTGTCTACAACATTTCTTGTATCAGTATCTACAATGTTAAAAAGGATCATACTGATATAAAACGTGCTCAGATCTACATTGGGAACTCTACTGACTCTGAGAACAACTGCACCACCAACAGAATGTAACATGTTACTTTGAATTCCTTTTTTCACATTTTCAGGCTTCCACATGTCCAGTATTTAATGTATCAAAGATTAGAACTGATAAATAAAGTTGCAGAGGGTTTCTGGTCATAATAGACTTGAATTTCCAGGCTTCATGCCAGTGACATTTCTAACTCACAGCTCCACTGACAATAAATCCACCTGTGTGGCTTGATTTCACAGAGTAAAAGATAAATGTCACAGTATCAATGACTAGAAATATTGCATGTGCTGAAATCTAACAAAAGGTACTTAGTTTTGGTGCCATATAGAGTCAGAGCGCAATTAAGTCCCGCCCACACTGAAGGGGAACACAATTCATCTCTCTCCATTGACTTTGTATTGTGTGAAGGTTCCTCCTCGTCTCTTCAGTCTGCTAGCAAACAACAGAAACATGGCTAAAAGCTGCTGTGTGGTGGGATGCACCACCAACAGGGTCAAGAACCAGAACTAAGTTTTTATAAGCTGCTGAACCAAAAAACTGAACCTTTAAGACAGAAGTGGATCCAGACGTGAGGCATCAGCAGGAGGAACGGGAACTCTGTGGGATCCTGACACTCAGCATTTAGTCAGTGCTCAGTCAGATATCCAGATGTCAGTTTTAGGCAACTATACTGCTGTAAGCTAAGCTAAAGCATTTTGACAGTATGAAACTACTGTAGTGGAATGTGTCTAAATCAGAAA
>VMKM01002238.1:0-37500 GCA_008360985.2 Macquaria ambigua
GCTTAGCTTGGTGTGATCTAGTGACAGATACCAGGAGTGACTTCACGGTGAAGAGGATGTGGAAAGATGAGCAGCTTATCAAAGAAATCAAGGCCAAAGCTGATGGATTCTACTTTGGCACATACATTTATGTTTTCCTGGGGAGAAAATAGACAAGAAAAAGTGACATACTAAGTATTAAGGTATTTTATTGAAGTAAAACTACAAATACAACAATCTAAAAGTACTCCACTACAAGTATAAGTCTTTCATTCAAAATCCTACTTAAGTAAATGTACAGAAGCATTATTAGCCAAATGTACTTAGAGAATCAAAAGTACTTGTGCTGCAGAAAAAATGGCTTGTGACTGATATATTATTATATATTTTATCATTAGGTTGTTATTACTAATGCATCATTGCTTAAGCAGCATGTTACTGGTGTCTCTACTCGAGGTGGAGCTACCTTTAACTACCTAATATACTATAAAGTAGTTTCATCCAGTGGTTCCCAACCTAGGTGTCGGGCTCCTTCCGAAGGGTCAAAAGATAAATTTGACTGTTCTTGACATTATTTATGGGGTAGAAAAGAAGAAAAGTTATGCCACACAAATATTCTTTTTTTGGACTTTTCTCACATTTCTTTTTTTTTGTGAAATATTGGATACGTTTATTCTTTGAGTCTTAAGCAGTTATTTAAATACCCCCAAATTGTACTTAATTACAGTACTTGAGTAAATGTACTTATTTACTTTCAACCACTGCATACTGATGAGTGAAAAAGCTTTGTTAGTTGGTAATATACATTTTAGAGATAGAAGTTCAACATTATAAATCTTACATAGTCAGCTCATACTTAATTTGTAAATTACATGAATGATTATCTATTCATTTATATTAAAACCAGTGAGAACATCACTGTAAATACATCCTTTATTCAGGTCAACAAGCCAAAAAAAGGCCACTCACACATCAGATTTTCCTAAATGTTGGCTCTATTTCAGTAGTTAAACGCCCTTACATGCCATTATTAAATAGTGGAAAAGTAACATTAGAACACTCACTTTACTAACAGGTAGCTTGGCTACTAACTAGCATAACTGCTAGCATATGCTAGACACAGGCAGTACTTGCAGTACTTGCCTCTCCTCATGGTAAATCCTGCTCCCTCGTCTCTTCTTATGGACAAAATCCATCTCCTTTTTAAATGTTCGTCGGTTGGAAAGCTGTGAAACTACGAATACGGCTGTTTGTTTAGAGTTAGAACAATAAGGCACGCTACATGCCTGACTGCTCTTGGACTCATTGTTTCAACCACGAGTTAAGCTAGCGCTCAGACCGGAAGAGAGTTCTCATCCGGTTTGCACTCGCAATATTGTGAAATAGGCCTATTGATTGGCTTGAGTTCTGTCCAATCACAAATAAGAAGTGTTGTCCTACCCTTTCCGTAATCTGAAATGTCGTTGTGTTTTTTGTAATGTTGTTGTGTTTTGTGAAATGTTGTGTTTTGTGTAATGTTGTTGTGTTTTGTGAAATGTCGTGTTTTGTGTAATGTTGTTTTGTGTAATGTTGTTGTGTTTTGTGAAATGTCGTGTTTTGTGTAATGTTATTGTGTTTTGTGAAATGTTAATGTGTTTTGTGAAATGTCGTGTTTTGTGAAATGTTAATGTGTTTTGTGAAATGTTAATGTGTTTTGTGAAATGTCGTGTTTTGTGTAATGTTAATGTGTTTTGTGTAATGTTGTGTTTTGTCAAATGTCATTGTGTTTTGTGAAATGTTGTTGTGTTTTGTGTAATGTTGTTGTGTTTTGACCCTCAGGGCCACCGTACACATGGATAAATTCAAACACCAATAGGTGAAATAAGGAAGAAAACCAGATAAATGTATCAGTGATGAGAAAGTTGTTTAAAAGTATCAGTTTCATAAACATGAGGCAGTATAAAAGCCTCTGTCTGTCTTCTTCCTTAAAATTTATAAACAGGAATACTCTGAAGTCAGTGCAAGTCTGGCCCATCCTCCAGAATCACCTTCCCCCTTATGAAATGTGTGCAGTCCTATCACCACAACAGGCATTATTAATTTACCTATACAGAGGCAATTCACTTCCCTTTCAGCTGCAAAATGATATTAAAATTAACTTCAGAAATTCCTAAATTGATGTAGTTACATAATCCATGGATATTTGTGTGTAAGAAATGTTATCTTCGCTTTGCCTTATTAGGCATGCATGTTTGAACTGATTCAAAATGGCTCAACATTTGAAACTATTTCTCAGTCACAAAAACAGTAGCCTTTTAATGCTTCATATGATTAAGTCATGCTCATAAACAAATCTCTATGGATTTACATTACTACAATAAATTTGGAATCTCTATGTTTGATTTTGCTATTGGTTGGAGTTGAATGGGAATTGAACAGCATCCAGACTGTAGACAGAATAAGGTACAGCAATACAAGTAATGGTGGGGAGAGGGTACCAAATGTGTAGGGTAGTGGAGACAGTTATACATGTATATGCATATATATATAGGTATATATATATATATATATAGAGTATATATATATATATATATATATATATATATATATTGCAACGATAGTCATCTTTATCTTCTGCTTGATAGTGGCCTCATCAGAGGAGTGTTTCATGAAGGACATGGCCTGCCTGCATTGCTCTTCACTCAGGGTCATCTCAGGACTAAATGCAGAATATCTTCTAGCTGTTAGCCCTCTACCAGTCAGCTGACCTGATGACCTTCTGCTCTCTGGATAGTTTTGAGCCTTCAAGCTAAGGAACCACTGCCACTTTCACTATCATAGAAATGTTCCTTTAAAATTCTAACAGTATCATTAGTTATGAAAACAGCAGCCAGTAAAAGCTGGAAGCTAGGCTAAGTGTGCATGTGTTACACTGTGACTAGATGCCATACAGTTCCATTACCACCATATATGGAGGCCAGTGCCACAGAGCCAGACTGAGAGGCAGAGAGAGGGGTTGATGGATCTGGGGTGTGTGTGTGTGTGTGTGTGTGTGTGTGTACCTGTTTGATGTGTCAAATTCAAGGGCCCAGTAATATCAGCTGTGTGAACTATGAGGCTCAGACCGAAAAAAAAGGGAAAGCAGAGCTGCTCATAAAAATTTCAAGCGATCCCACCTACAGGTGGCCTGTGACAGTAGGCCAGATTTATGGAGAGCGAAAAATGGGCTGAGAGTATTATACTCCAGTACCATTATGTGATGGCTTTACCTTTCATTACAACTGTTATTTTATGTAATTTATGTGGTTTTACTTTTTATTATATATTTTTATTTCTGTCCTTTATCACTTTGTAACTATGTTAAAGCTGGGGTAGGCAAAATCTGTGCAACCTAGGCAAAACCTTCTGCCTCTCTCTCTCTGCTGCCTCGTATCACTCCGCTAAGCCCCTCCCACCAAACCCACAACTTTGACAGGCAGCAGAAGGAGCGGCCGCAGAGCTTCAGAGGCAGCTGCAACGCCGTCCAGCAGCGGGAAGAGAGGCTAGTACACCACACACACGCCACTGTCCCCCGTCAAAAGTTATTCCCCACTGTTTGTCATCATGCCTCTTTGCCACTCGTTGTTACAAGCGCCATGGTATCGAACATAATGAGTCTGAAGCTCCGTGTGGAGCTGGGACATGCTGTTATGTACTATATGCCACTGTAGGCAAAGGAGGTGTTGGAAATTTATCACAAGTTTCAGGATTTCTGGCAGGATTTTCTGCCACTGAATAAGGTTTTCACTGTCTGAAGGCACGTGTACCCGCATCTGCTCTTGTAGCTTAGCCAATACAAACGCACCGTCTCTCTGAAATAACCTGTGATTGGCTAAAGTCTACCGTCACAGGCTAGATTTTCTGAAGCCTGAAAACAGAGGCAAGAGGGGGGGCTGAAGTAGAGGTCTGCTCTCAGACCACTTGAATTACAATATGCTGCACGGTTAATATGGCATTTTTGCCCAATGACGCCAAAAGAAAACTGCCTACCCAACCTTTAAGAAAAGTGCTATGCAAATAAAGTAATAGTAATAGTAAATATTACTAGTTTAGTTTAACGATTTTGCTTGCAAAACATATGATGATCTTACAAATATGGTTTATTTCTATAGATTAAATGACTCAACAGTATATAGGGTAGTTTAGTTTAGTACCACCTGGTTCAGCCACTACACTAAAATGCTGCTTATAGATTCATACATCAATATGAACACTCACTCTGCTACTGCTTTATCAGGAGTACTTTTATTTTGATACTTTTGAAACTAAAGATCTGAATTCTTCTTCTACCATTGATTTAAATGGAAAGAGGATTTTAAAGAACTACAAGAACTAAAGTTTACATTTTGCTGGAAAAAAAAAGTTGAGTTGTTTCACAGCAACAGAAAGGAAGAAGAGCATGGATGGAGTGAAGGATGGTGAGACTGGTCTCTGCTGTTTGAGGGGCTAAACAAATAAATCAACTATTGTTACTGAGAAAATGAGAAGTTAAATTAAACTATGGCATTTTCGCATCAATAATGGCCTATTTTGTTACTGCCCAACACTGCCTTATCTAATAGCAGTGATTTATCCGACATGAAGGTCATAAACACTTTCACTTTGCCGACAAAAGAAAGAGCTCAACTTACAGACCCCCTATGCTTGGGGTGTAATTTTGATATTTAAAATAGGAATCAGCTTGCACATCCAAACTGCAAAAAGGGGTAGGTGCTGAGCAGCAGCAGAGTAAATCACAAAATAAGCAAATACACAGCTCGCACACTGCAGGGCACTGAAGAGCAGCTGTGCTCGAAACGTTACCTTGTTGAAATAAAGAGTGAATATTGGAGCCCTGCAGTGTGCGAGCCGGGTATTTGTTTATTTTGTAATTTTGATATTTACCATGATATCTATACGTTTCTCCTTTCTCCAGCTTGAGACCAAAGCAGGCAAAGCAGCAGCAGCTCTTTCCACCACTGATGCACTGGAACCTCCAGACCTGAAGGTGGCACTGAAGAGGGAGCGTGAAGAACACCAGCATCTCCTGGCCGAGTCCTACGCAGTTGTGATGGACCTAACTAAACAGGTAAATGTGTGTGTGTGTGTGTGTGTGTGTCTGTGTGTGTAAATGTGAGTATGGATCAAGTTGGATTGGGAGATAACAGTCAAAATTATATTCTGGTGGTGTGCACTCCACATCTATCTTGCGTCTGCCTCCTCTGATGTTTGCCTCTTTTTCCGCTGTGACTGATGTGTCAACCAATCAGCTTCAGATCGGCGAGAGGAACTGGGGCAGAGAGAAGCTGGAGCTGCTGGAGAGGTTCGGCCAGGAGAGAGCTCAGTGGGAGCAGAGACTGAGAGAGGCCACTGCACAACAAGGGAAGGTATGGCGGTGTGTGTGTGCGCGTGCATGTGAGAGAGAAATGTCAAAGATGAAGAAGAGATAGGAAGCTAATGTAGCTTGAGATGATGGAATTGGAGAGGATGAGGATGTATGTCTGAGATAAGAAGGACATCTAAAGTATATCGAGTCATTTGATCAGATGTGTGTTCTCTGGTACACTTGTACACTTACATTCAGTCTCATCCGATGATTTCCCAGGTTTCTCTGAAATTTAATTTAAAAGAAGAAGAAAAAAACAACAGAGCCAGGGCTATCGCAATAATGCTGTGTTCAGAGTGGCATTGGCCTTACACAAAAAACCCAGCCTCTTCATTAATTTCAATGTGACCACTGAAAAAAAGCTGAACCTTACTCAACTTTTTTCCCTGCAATGTAATGCGGCAACATCCAACTCAGTACATTCAAATATGTGCAAGAGCATATTCCTGGTAGATTACTTTGTAACAAGAATGGAGTTCTACTGTTTACCATGAATGTAAACAAATATGAATACATTTTTTTGGATATGAACAGATAATGCGCCCTGAACAGATACAAACGGCATCCAAATTTTTGCTGTAATTTTAGTTTTTTCCCCCTCTGACCTGTCACCACACATGCGTCACACCACCAGTCATAACTCATTTGAATCAAAACGCATTTTTTTCATGGACACTTTTCATGTGGACCTCCTCCCTTTGCATGCGCAACCTCCATTTTTGTAACACTTACACAATACGGCCCAATGAGCTACTATAGCCTGCCATGTTTTGTATTTTTATCATAGACACTTCACACCAACTTTACATTCATCTGTGCCTCCTTCCAATATATACAGAACATCCAGTGTTTAAAGAAAATCATGCAGTATGTTCAAATACAATTCTAACTTGTATTTTGTAAAACTACTGTAAAAACCTCCTGTTCTATTTTCACTATTTATTAACAATCACACAGTTTATATTAAGAATCAGGTTAGACTTACTTCTTTCTTTGTTTGAAAGTGGGGTTCAAATACAAACAGTGCTTTATTATTTGATTAATTTAGGTACATGGTAAAAATATTATTATTATTTTGTATATTTTGTGAGCAGCTGAACTTCCACATATGCTCTAAGGAGTATAAATGGCAGTTAAAAAAAAAACAGAAGTCTAGATGGGTGTAGGCCTCACCCACTTTCTGTATAAATCCAAATACAGATATTTTGTTGAAATAAACAGATACAGATACCTCGCAAACACTGAGATGGAATAAAACGATTGAGAAAACTTTCCAGAGTTTCCTGTCTCCTGTCCTGGATCATATTTCATCTTCTCACCAGGATCTGTAGCAACACACCAGTGGAGCCGCTTGTGTGTTTTAAAATCAGTGCCATTTTTGGAACACAGCCTAAGAGCAAGACAGTGACTTTCCAGTTGAGAAAAAGCATCTTATCCCTTTTTCAAAACCTTTTTTATACTGGACATGTTTTGCAAAATAGCACCTCTAAAGTAAAAAGCTCTCCCTCTTTGATTCTGAGGGACTGACACCAAATGTCACATTTACTGTTGATGTTTTATTTTACTGAAAATTTCTGGGTAGTCAAAACTTCACTGTATCAACACTGGAAATGTCAAAATAGACCATAAATGCATGTTACCAACTGCTGTCTTTAGGGTGGCATTTTCCTCTCAGGATACTTTGTTGATGCTGACAGTCACCACCATACTCTGAGTAAGGAGAACCCTCTCTAGTGTTACTGCCTTACTGTGGTCGAGCTGCAGTTAAATGTTAAGATGAGGAAAACAGGAAACATGGTCAGTCCAATCTGCTGATTATACACCAGCACAGTCACTACCAAGCTGCTGCAACATGTCAGGGAGGGATGAAGAGGGATTGCATCAGTGTTTAAAGAGGTCATTAGTTGTTTTTTTTTCCACAAATGCACACAGAAATAACCCAGATACACAGTTAGTAGGTCAGTGCTGCTCCATCATCTCTCCTTTGTCTGCTTTGCCTGCTTCCTTTGAAGTTTTCAGTCTGTGGGCATCTTTGTCCTCCTTTTCTCATCCTCCTTCCTTTCCAATCATTTCTTTCTTTCCTCACGATGTCCATCTCCCTCCTCTTTCTCCTCCTGTCTATCTGTTGAGTGTGATCCTGTCTCACTCCATCCATTAAGGGGCAGTGTCCTGCATTGGAAACTTGGCAGGAGAGAGGTTGTCATGCTTCAATTCACTCTGCCTCTGTCTTTCTGAGTGTGTCTGTGCCATGCTTTGTCACCCACAAATCTTATCTACTATCTATTCCACTTTTATTATACTGTTGGGCCAGTGCCCGCATCAGGCCAGTTAGTTTAAAGGTAGCTGGATTTTTGTTGGACCTGAGTTAGAGCTATTCAGAGTTACAAATCTGATGTTTACTTATAAATGAATTTTACTTACATGAATTATTTCAAAATGTGATGTATTACCAGTTGAAATGGGATGTTAGAGTGAAATGTTACCCACGGAGGGATCATTCAAATTGTGTACTGAAGAGATAAAAGTTAAATTAGGGAGAACAAAATTAATTAACAGAAGGGACAAGAGTCTTATATGGGTCAGGGTTTTTATGTGATGGTTTCATTGGTTGTAGTTTTTACCATCCAATACAGATTGTAGTCATGTTTTTTGATGGGATCTGACCAAAAACACAAGAAAATAATTGATTTTCCATCCATATCACATTGGGATAGATTTTGTGGTTAAAACATACAGTACATAAAGTTTAACCAATTTATTGTAGCTTGTGCAAACTAGTGCAGTGGTACCTTTTTTGTGTGTAGCGGTATTAGTCTCACACAGAGGCACCAAATATGTATGCAAAGCACATAATACATAGGCCTCAATAGGTACAAAATGAAGTAGCGATATGATGAATAAATCCAATGAATACAGTGATGAACAATTAATAAATATATGAATTAAATTATGAATACGACAGACAATTAATGCATGAAATGGGGACCATTTTATACCAGATGATGCAGTGAATGATTATCTTGGCAAGCTGCATTAACTAGTGTAAACAAAGGAAACCACTAAGTGGATAAAACTTATTGACCAGTGAAATCACCTAAATGCACCGTTCAGCAGCTGAGAGGTTATTGGGAAGCAGAGTGAAATACATTACAATTCTTTATCATGATTATTGAAGGGAGATCCTATTCCTGAGACGTTTCTCCTGTGGGCCCGTTCTGGAGCTTTCAGGCCTCCTCAGGTGTGCTCGTCCCCACGTGGCGACTCGGCTCTCTCTCAGCAGGCAGAGGAATGATAACATCTTCTTCACACACCCCCACTTAGCTGGGGTGTGCAGGATTCAAAGTTTCTTCAATTCTAACTTTTGTTGGAGGACGTTGAACAAGCCTCATTTACAAAGTTCTTGCTTCCAAAGTTGGCTGGAGACAGAGGGCCTTCAGCATATTCTGTGCGGCTTGGATGCCACTGGTGGCAATCTTCTGGGCCTGCTCTGTATAGGCAAATGGTCAGACACGAAAGGCTGAGCTCCGGCAGGTCTCCAGCAGCCCGCTCGCCTGGGACAAGGCAGATAAGGGCAACAAGAGCAAAAGAGCAAGAGCAGTAAGAGTCAGAGTCTTCTGTAAAAGGGGCGGCGATGTCTGATGTCAACAGTGGGAAACTTTACTCCACCCACTCTAGATCTATTCTATCTTAACTATTTTCTTTGTTCCAATTTCTTTTCTAAAGAATTAATTTAGGTAATAATGTTTATCACATATCTGATGCTCCCATATTTAATAGTGTGGCATTCTCTGCTGCATATCGATACCCACAACCTTATAGACAGTCATAGACAATGTTAAACCAGGTTTAAATGGCAATTATACACGTTATTATAACAATACACATATACTGTATATTTACCATATATGTCTGTGTATATATATATATATATACATATGTGTACCTATATGCACACCAAATTAGCGAGTAAATCACAGTAAGCTCAACACATATCAGGGTTCCTTTGATCACAGAGATGTCTCTGTGGAAAAGAGAACAAGCACATGCTGTGTGTGTGTGTGTGTGTGTGTGTGTGTGTGTGTGTGTCACAATTGGGGAATCTGTTAACAATTCAGTGACACACAAACTTAACCCATGCACATATATCTCTATATGTATATTCACACCATATGTCAGTTTCCATTTTACCTGCATCAAAATCAGCATGTTAAACCAAACTTCAGTACCTTTCATAGGGTTAGTTAAACATAGCATATTACTTAATATACATTTCATTCAGTATGGCAAAGTCAGTTCCTTTTTTTCTTGTGTCAGGAGTTCAGAGATTCTTGAATCTTCAGCCCATATCCTGGAATGTGGGAGTATTAAACTAGCTGGCTACAGGCCTGTCATAAGTTGGGCAATTGTCACTTAACTTTCCATTAATGTAATCTCTGAGTCTGGGTGGGTGGAGGTCATACTGAAGACAAAATGTTTTGGGAAAGTTAATCCTTGAGTCTTAACAGAGACTTTTATGGCAGAGACCATGGCTGTGCCACACTTCAGTGAAGGTAAATTATTTTCTCAAAGAAAGATGTAAAATTATTCATCATCAGGCTCCTTATCACGCTACCCCCCACAGACCTGACAGATGAAATCAATCGACAGCACCAGTTATGTTCCAATGTGTTCATTTTAAGTGATTTTAACTGGATATTATTTAACATTATTAATTATTTAGAAGTGGATATTGTTACAATAGCTGGGGTGTTCCAACCATTTTTCCATTACTTTTGCTAACTATTTCAATTCAATTTTATTTATATAGCACCAAATCATAACAGAAATTAATCTCAGGGCACGTTTGACATAGAGCAGGTCTAGAGCGTACTCTTTATAACCAACCAACCATTTATCCATTACTTTAATCTTACTATTTCAACCATTTATCCATTACTTTTAGCTAACTATTGTAACTAGCCCATTACTTTTAACTAACTGTTTAGACTTCTTCACACACTCTGAACACATGGTGTTCAGGTGTTACAGCTCACTCAATATGTGGATATATTTTTGAACACAATTTGTGCTTTTTCAAATTAGTTGTGCTACTCCACAATCTTTCTGAGTCCCGCCTGGCAACTGCAGAAGTACCCCCTTAGGTACATGTACCCGTTTGGGAATAACCGAACTCATGTATGTTTAGCTTTCTGTACATATTCAGGCAACCTGGTCTGCAGTTCAGTGAGTTGCAGTTGAAAGTCCACCAGGGTATCTACACAACTAAAGACATTTGCAGATGTCCTTTTCCCTTCTCACGCTCTCTCTCAGTAGGTCTCTTTCCTCTAAGGGGGAATGGATTCAGAGTGTCAGTATCAGCTCTCAAGTGTGAAACGCACTGTGTCAGCATCACCATCTGTGTGTGTATGTGTGTGTGTGTGTGTGTGTGTGTGTGTGTGTGTGTTGCATGCTGTCTGCCACAGATAGATTATACTAGTTTCCCCTTCCTCCTGCCAACACAGCTCCAGAGGAAGTGGATGGCAATGAAAGGAATGTGTCTACAGTGGATATTTCCAGGATGTGAAAAAAAGTGTAGAAATGAAGAATGCTACAGGAGCAATTTGCGGAGATGCTGCAGGTCATTTAAATGCTAATAAGCTACAAAAAAGTAGATTCAGTAATGTCATTTTCACTGACAGGGTCTGCTTTGTCCTCACAGTCAAAGTCATTAGGTGGTGAATCTTCTGCAGACACAGTCATCGCGAATGGAACACCAAGGTAACAATTTAAAACTTAGTTTGAAATTAATCCTTAACATGTGGAGAATCAGAAAATCTCCTAAATAAACACAAGAGTTTGTTTGAGTTTACTGACTGTTTCATCTTTGCCTTTTATTTGCAAAATGTCCAAAATGGCTTTATAAGCAAGTGTATCTGATTTGTCATCTTGAAAGCAGAGCATGACTTCTCTTTTCTAATCAACTCCTCCCTCCTCTTTCAATGAAAAGAACCAGATCCACATCAGAGCTGGATGGCCCAGAGGTCAACGGAACAGCCAATCAGGAGAAGATCCAGTTTACAGTCCCGCCTCTTTTGATTTGCCCAGAGCTGGGTGACCTCACCAGGAACAATTGGACCTACCTGACCAGTGAGGTGAATAGGTTATGATTTTATACATTTACTGGTTTAAAATGTGCAAAATGTGCTTAGTGTGATTTCATTACTTTTATATCTTTCTATCTTATATTTGGGAAGACTAGTGAGACAAAGGATTGATGTATTTCTTTAACTAACAAAGAAGTTTAATTTCTAAATCCTATATTCATCTCTGGAGCTAGCAGATATATTTGATTTGTATAACAATCGCCATAATTTCTGTAGTCTTCTACCCCCTCTTACCTCTCCTCAAACTAAAGACATCATGGCAAAATGTATACTGATAATCATTTTATATTGGTTTCTTTTGTCTCCACTTTCTTATCTCATCTCAGACACCAGTGGTTGGGGGCACCTGTAAAACCTGGGATGGCCCCATCAGTTCCTGCAGCAGCTTAGTGGGATCAGAGCTAGATCTGGACTCTGTCCAGAGGAGCTACACGGCTCCAGACCGCACTGGCATCCGGATTTACTACAGCCCTCCTGCTGTACGACGTATGGAGCACCGAAGAAGAAACCAGGAGGCCAAAGAACCACAGCAGGCCCAGAACAGGAGCTCTTCCCTGGGACTGTGTGGCTCAAATGTAGGCGTGGCTGAGGTGGAAACCCTGGAGGTTCAGCAACAACAACCTCCATCCTCCTTTTCATCCTCATATGAGCAGTGGCTGAGTTCACTGTCCAAACAGCACAGGGAACTGCTGGAGAGCAGAAATATCACCGGTTCGATCCCCAGTGTCGATAACAATGGTGTTAGTTGCTCGGCTGGCAATGTGGTTGATGGGATCACGCCCTCATCAGCTTTCCACGGCCTGGAGATTTCAGCCAACTTAAGTGATGACATGAAGGAGATGACCAACTGTGTCCGCCAGGCCATACGCTCTTCCTCTCTGGAGCGGAAATCCACCAAGGAACCTGGGAGTCAGGTAGTTTTTTTTAATAATGAAAAATAAAAAATGTTTGATTTTACTGTCCAACAATTGGTCTTTATGTTGATTTTCATGAACAAAAGAGGGCGCAACACTTACTCTGTTGAAAATATAACTTTATTTAAAAAAATGTTTTGGCCACTTCATCAGATAACTGTAACTGTAAGGTATGTGATGATCTGGTCTATGCCCAAAAGATCATGCTTTTTTTTCATGTTTTCTTTTTCTGGATAGTTCATTTTTGTTGGCAACACCTTGTCTCAAGCTGTTTGAGTACAAACCTTTTGAATCTTTATGTTGATCATATCATCATGGGATAATGTCATGTATAAATAAATCATACAGTATAATTTGTAATAATCAATTTTTAATACCTCTCGTTATGATTCTCCATCCTATCAAGTAATTTTGGTCTATTTTTTTAATTCTAAAAGGCTTTTCTTTTTTTATAAGTACAAAATTGCCAGTGCTGTAAGTTAATTTGAACTTGCTTATAATACAAATCAACTAATTTCAAGAATTGTCTAGTGAAAATTCTTAAAACAAGCTGATTTGTACTGGAAACGGGTTAAAATGATGTGACTACACTGGCAGATGTTACTTGATTTGAGAAAATAAAACATTCAGGACATACAATTAGACAAAAATTACTTGATAAGATGGAGCTTTTTGGAGTATACTAACAGATAGGGTTGCCTAGTGTAGGTTTAAGGGAAAGCATCGTATTCAGAATCATCTCTCTTCAGTAGCTGTTACAATTACTCTTCATTGCATTTTCTCTTTCTCTACACACACTAAACATTCTCCATGACTTCCATTTCTCTACCCAGGCGGTCGGCATGTCCACCAGATCCACACAGACTGCTGCCCAGTACGTCAGCATCGGGCTTCAAACTGACAACCTTCCCGGCAGCAGGGGGACGGGGTTACACTCCAAACCCTGGTCTCCTCGTCCCTCGTCAACAGCCACCTCGTCGCTAGTGTCGACCCGAACCCGGCAGATTTCAACATCACTGGATAAAGTTCACAGCCGCATCGAGAGGCCATGCTGTTCACCCAAGTATGGATCACCGAAACTCCAACGCAGAGTGTCTTCTGGTAATTGGATATTGTTTTCTAAACATGTTTTAACATCCTTGGAATCCAAGTGGTTTTAATCACAAGAAATATTTTTAAGTCAATTTATATGATGGTTTTTATATGATACTTTTTTGTGATTGTTAACATCACTCGATTGATGTGCTTCATAGATCTTCAAAGTAAACTCAGTCTTTTGGGAGAACAAGATATCAAACTGTTCTCTTTTTAGGCTCCACTTCCAGACTGGATGGCACGTCCTCCTCCAGGGACCGGAGCCTGTGGAGTCTCCAGCAAAGATCCATAGGTGTAGGAGGAGGCTCGGCCTGGGCTCGCTCCACCACCACCAGGGACAGCCCCGTCCTGAGTGGCCTCACCGATGGCCTCTCCAGCCTCTTCAGCGTGGTGGAACACTCTGGAAGCACGGAGTCCCTCTGGAGGGGTGACGGAGGTACTGTATGAAGAAGGGTTTTGACCAGTAAGGATCTATTGAAATAAACCATTTAAATTGGAGACATTTTGGCATATTACAGTAGGAAAAGCACAGGTGTAAAAAATAAAAGGATGGCTGAATTCTTCGGTTTCAGAGTCTTTCATGGCTTGCTGGGTCACTTGAATAGAACGGAGACATTTTTACTGTTATTAGTAACACCTGCTTTTCCTGCAAATGTCAAAGTGTCTGTTGTGAAAAAGGACTATGCATAGCCAATCATTTTTGCTGGCAAATCCTCACCAATAAGAAACTGAAAACAGCAAATGTTTTGCACTTTTGCTTGATGGATGACTTGATAATAATTAATGGTTTATCAAAAATGTTGTTACTTAATTTCCTGCCTAATTGTTTCAACACTACATCTGGCATTTAAATAAATGAACATATTTACAATTTGTACTGAGTTAAAGTAGAAATCTGTGAAATTTTTAAATAACGAAAAAATAGACATATTTACTCTTCAGGAAACAATAGGTAAATAATACCAGGTGTGCCAATTGATTACTCAGTTGCATCACTTGAGCTGATGATATCACAGGTCTAAACTGTAAGATAGATCAGTACATATATCAACACCCAATGCTCTCAACATAATAGAAACAACTTCAGTTTTAGTTCCTAGTCCAACTGAAAAAATAGAAAGGGAGAAATGTATATTTTATACATTGTGGTTTTCCTATTTTGCATTAATTAGTTACAATACCATTAGTTCTCCATCTATTTGGATGGATAACTTGTCAACAAAATGATAGCTTGATTTAAAGTGGCAATAGACAACTTTTCAATTTTCTCCCAGCTTTCCTCCCCCTAGCGTTTCCAAGTGGTATTATTGTTAGTGCCACTGTCGCAAAGACAACCGGTTCACTTTCTGTTTTTCTCAGAGCCTAGCGACTACCAACAACACAGGACACACTGCATTTGTTTCCAAATTTCCATGAAGAAATGATCAACACCACTTTGGAAATAAGAGAGAAGAAAGAAGCATGTTCACAGAAGAGGTGAAACTGAGTAATAACATAGTTTGAATATTGCTTCGCACAAACAAGTAACTACCGCTAGCAGCCTGACCAACATTACTGTCTAAAGCAAGAAACAGCTGTAAGAAATCCAATTTGAATTAAAGCTGCAAGCAGCATTGATTGGGCCCTCGCACCTTCGTGCACGTCGGGTGTGCAACAGCCGCGGTGTCAAAACTGGACACCGAACGGTTGACACAGCTCTGAATTAATTTTCATGCGTTTTGAAAGAGTTAAATGTCTCTTCCTGTGTCCACTATGTGGTACTAGAGAAAACCCACTAATTATGCGTTATGTTCCACTATATATAGTGTAGACCACACCATGAAAATTTAAAGTAAATAAAATGATGATTGTCTCACAAGGCTTACTTCCTGTTGCCAGTAGGTAGCACTATGACTCACGACAGTATTGGCATGTAGATGTCCTCAGGCTAGGACTCTTATCCAACATGTGAATTTTGGGGCAGATTGGACATGTACACACAAGTTACAACAACTTCCTGTTTCACAACGAGACATGTACATTTGCCCTCCACGCCACAACCACGCTGTACAATGAAAAGTCAAACACTTCGCAATTTAACATTGTTAACCTCCTAGGAGGAGTTCATTAAAGGATGGCACGTGTGAATTTCATTCACATTTCATATTAAATACCTGTAGGGTTTAGGTCATGGCACCAAGAGACTTTTTTTAAGTCTTGGGATGTTGCATGTGCCTATCAAATTTTGTACATCTAGGTGAAACGTACCGTGTGGGACCGTTGAAATATTTAGGGGGCGTTATTGAGCCCCCTTACCACACCCTAAGCCCATGACCCATATCAGACAATAAAATACACCCCTTCAAACGCGTGTGCCAATTTTCGCTAGTTTTCAAGCATCCCTAAACGCTCAAAAACAGCTTCCTGTTTCATGGCAAATAATGCATTGCCTGCATTGCCACAGCAACAGTGTCTGATAAAAACTCAAAAAAAATCATCAAGTCTTAAGACTTTTCATACCAAATTGAGGTGGATGTGGTTAACCTACTTGGAGGAATACGTCAAAACATGGATTGTAATTTCCTGTTCCCAGTAGGGGGCGCTATGACTATGACTCAAAATTGGCATCTAGATGTCTTTAAGCCTGGACTCTTATCAAACTTGTGAAATTTAGGAAAGATCTGGCAATGTGGAGTTGGGTTACAACAGCTTCGTCTTTCATGGCGTACATGCAAAATCGGTGCATCACCACAACAACACCGTTTGATGAAACCTCGCAGCTTCATTATTTAGCATCATCAAGGTCTGAAGACTTTGCTGACCAAATTTAAGGTGGATCTGGTTAACCTGCTAGGAGTAGTGTGTAAAAATATAGGGTCTGTAACTTCCTGTTGCCACTAGGTGGTGCTATGACTATAATTCAATATTGGCCTGTAGAGGTGTTCAGGCCAGGACTCTCATCAAACATGTGAAATCTGGAAAAGATCTGACCATATGGAGTCGAGTACAACAGTTTCTTTTTTCGTGATGAAACATCGAAATTCGCCACAACGCAACGGCATAGCCATTCAGTGAAAACTCACATCTTCACACTAAAAGATCATCAAAGTCTTAAGGCTTTGAAAGGTGGATCTGGTCAACCCACTAGGAGAAGCATATCAAAGTATAAAACATGTCATCACTGAATATTGGCATGTAGATGTCTTCAGGCCAGGACTCTTATTAAACATGGGAAGTTTGGGACAGATTTGACCATGTACAGTCCAGTTACAAACCACTTCCTGTTTCACTGCGAAACATGGAAATGTGATGCCTTCCCTTGGTGCTCAAGCCCTAATAATAATCCTTCGAATTACAATAGGGCTTTCACACTAGTCGGTGCTTACCGAAATTACTACTAGAAGGCAGTAGTAATTTCCGATCATGCTTTGAAACCCAAAGTCTCCATTCCTGTTAATTCAATTTTGAATGTCACTGACATCACACTGCAAGCATGAAGATTCAATTAGTTAATTATCTGTCAACCACAATTTATGGAAATCATTGTAATACTTGCCTCGGATCTCTGTTTGCCATTAGGAGCCAGCCAGGGTGCCAGTCCAGCACGACAGCCTCCTGCCGCAGGGAAACCCTCAAGTACGCCAATGTGTGGATCTGACAGGGGCCTGGTCCAGGAGTTCTTCAGGAATGTCTGCAGCAGCCGTGGCCAAGGAGGAGTTACCCTGCCTGGGGAGAGAGCGCAAAGAGACTCTCTGGGCAGCCTCGGAGGTCTGGGTGTCTTAGGGGGTTTTGGCGGCATGGATGAGCACAAGCCAGAGTGCGTGTCAGCCGTGGTTGGAGGACTTGGAGCACAGGCTGTGTTGGCTGGGGGCAATGACAATGTCACCAGGATTGTCAATAACAGGTTTATGAGACAGACAGCTGGGGAGGAGATGGTCAGTATCATGGGAGGAGGGAAAGAAACGATGAGCAACGCTGGGGCTGCAGGATCTGGGACAGAGGTGCGGTCATTGGAAATGTGTTTTCATTTTAAACTTAAAAATAACCATACCAGTGTTTTTGCTCATTTTAGCCCATTAAATAACATTTAGTTTACACAGCTCAACATTTGCAAGCAACTGATCGGGTTTTTAGAAATTTTAATGTTTTTTTTCTTCTGTTCCAGTAGAACTTTTTTTTTTAAAGCATGCTATACAGCTTTAGATTTATTATTTTTTTTATTTCTTATTATTTATTTGGGCCAGAGCATGAAAGTGCCAGGGCCAACGGTCCCTATTGTATTGAGATTATTATTATTATTCTACTTTTGAACGCATTTCTGAGTGGCTTGGGATGCTCTAAAACTCACAAAAATTGGCACTCACGTCAGAACTGGCGAAAATTGCAATGTTCTGTAGTGATTAGGCTTGGGTGTGGCCAGGGGGCTCTCATCATAAAGAACATATTTCAGACAGTGAGTTTTCCCAACAGGAAGTCCATTTTGGATTTCCTGTGTAAATTTCAAGTTTCTAAACACGTTTGAGGCCTTTAGGATGCTCAAAAACTCATGAAACTTTGCACCCATAGTCGAACTGGTGAATATTTTGATTTGATGTCACAATTGGACTTGGGTGTGGGACATCGACTCTATAGCGCCCCCTAATTACTTTTAGCCTTCAAATGCATTTTTGATGCCCTTGCTATACTAACTAACTCAGGAAAATTAGCACACACATCCTACCCTGTAAACATTGCGAGAATATACAGCAATTGGGTTCATGCGTGTTTAGCGGGCTCCGTAGCGGCCCCTAAATCATGGCAGACTTTGGTTGGGATAAAGTAGTTCCGATATTCACCAAATTTGGTACGCACATTGCTCTTCATTTTGGACATATTTCCCATTTGCTTTCATTAACTCTGTCAGCCATTCTGAATTGTGTGCATTTTTCCTGTATTTTATGCAAACTTTTTCAAACTCCTCCTAGAGGGTTTATCGGATTCATTTCAAATTTGATAGGTATAATCCTCAGCTTACTGTCACGCTAAATTGTCAATATCTCGAACGATGATGTCATAGGTCATGACACAAGATGCCATTTTAGACAATTTACATGTATGGAACTTTTCGAACTCCTCCTAGAGGATTCAACAGATTCACTTCAAGTTTCGTTGGCTTAACCTTAAGACATCCATGATGCTAAATTGCGAAGCTTTTGAATTTCCGTGGAACGCAGCTGCTGTGGCGAGGCGGACAATATGCATGTTTCGCAATGAAACAGGAAGCCCTTTATGGGGGGCTAGGGATGCGCTAAAACTCATGAAATTTGTCACGCACAACAGAAGTGGTGAAAGTTTTGATCTGATATGGGTCTTGGGCTTGGTTGTGGCAATATGGCTTGATAGTGACCCCTACAAAATTTCAACAGTGTAGCCCTTGCGGCACGTTTCACCTAGATGTACAAATTTAGTAGGCACATGTAACATGTCCAGACTTACAAAAAAGCCTCTTGGTGCCGTTCCCGAACAGGAAGATTTTTCCTACTTTGACCAGATTTGAGGTGGATCCTGTAAAAGTTCTAGGAAGAGCTGGTAAGAGTATATAAAACACCTTCATAATGTTATTATGTAATTGCAAAGTTTTTGAGTTTTTGTTGAATGGCATGGTTGTGGTGTGGCATGGCATGTCGGGCAAATGTACATGTCTCGTCATGAAACAGGAAGTTTTTGTAACTTGAGTGTACATGGTCACATCTGCCCCAAATTTCATATGCTGGATAAGAGTCCAGGCCTGGGGACACCTATGTGCCAATACTGACTCATAGTCATAGCGGCACCTATTGGCAACAGTAAGTAAGCCTTGTGTGATAATCATTTGATGATTAGATTTATATTAAACATTCATGGTGTGGTCTACACTTGATACATTAGAACAAAACGCATAATTAGTGTTCTCTAGCACCACATAGTGGCCACAGAAAGTAACATTTAACTCTGTCGTGTGTTATCCAAAACACATGAAAATTCAGAGCCATGACAACTGGTTGGTGTCAAGTAACAAAGCTAGGCTGTTGCACACCCCAAAATGTTCTATTTATCTTATTTTTAAAACTCAATCAAAAATATAAATATGTATGATATGACAAAAATGTTTATACCTGCATGTTTGGGTAAATAAGACATCTTTCCTTTTCCCAGGATGCACCCTGTGACTGTGCTGCCCAGTCGTCTTGCTTCGCCCGACCATCAAGACCAGTAACTCGCCATTCACTCGGCCAGTGCAAGCACCGCCCACAAGAGTCTCTGGCAGCAAACGAGGAGAAGGGGGACACCAGCAACAAGTGACGACACTTCTACTGCCACATGCAAAGACACGCAACACACACACACACACACACATGCATACAAAGCAATACTGATTTTTCACAAAAACTGTACACCACTGCCATGAAAACACAATTTCTAACAACTCTCACATCACTAAATGTTCATACACACGTACAACCTGCCACACAGGTGCTCTGCCAAACATAACCCACACCGCTAGCACACTGCACAGACTAGCCCATAAACCCACTGCCACATGCACACATTCATAAAAACACACATACACAGAACCCAGGCAATTTTACCCTTGTGTTGGACTGTACCATTCTGATGCTATGGACAGGGAGGGCTGAAACTCCAACCAAGCAACAGATCCAACCATCGCAAAACTACAAGCAGGACGTAAAACACACACATAATCGTACACACATATCTAAACAAGAACAACTCTATGAAATAAAGAGAGTCTAACAAGTAAAACTATGATGTCATGACTGGACCTACAGAATAACAGGTACTACAAATGGTCAGTTTTGGACCACAAAATCCAACTTGATGACATCATCTTGCTGCCATGCTGTTGGACCAGCAGCCATGCAGGATTTACAGATAAGCAAGGAGAAAGAAAGGATGTAGTCCCAGTTTGAAATGCATTGAAAGTACATGTGTTTCTTTGGGAGCTACAATATAAAACTGGAGAGGAGACATCCGTCACAGCTGGAAAGATATTCTACATTATGTTAGCAACTCTGAAACCATCAGTCTCAGAAGAGTAATCTGGTGGAAAGCTCAGATGATTTTTCTCTGAACCTTGTCATATATACACGTGTGGGAAAGAGTGCTAGGATGCAATTATGCCTTTTTGATTGATTAGCACAATAACATTCCAGCAAGTGTCTCCAACATGGATCTGAAAATGCCACATCTTGATGACCCATGTGCTTAAGTTGCAGACTAGTTGTCAATGTTTCTCCTATTACAGTAGATCCCAAAAGGAAGAACTCAAGGACTAATGGACTACGTTGGAGTCAGTCTTCGAAATTAACTTTTTGACTCACCCAATCTGCAGATTTCCGTTGGCATTGGAAAGAGATGCACCAATATCACTTTTTTCACTTACTTTACCAGTGCCTCAACCACTAGTTTGGGGTCATGCTACAGAAGCCCAAACCAACACATGAAATGTATTTCATTTAGCTCCATTCTGTAGAAAAGGTGCATAAAATTAAGGTGGTTTTCACTGAATTTTCATGTCACATGTGACTTTTGGAATCTGATTTCCATAATTAAGAAATGTTTTAATAACAATAATGATATTGGTCTCATACCCATCAGCTTTATCAGTGCATCCCTACCCTCTATTCTTTATGGCATCAGATATGATGTGAATCCAAACTCAAAATGCTCATCTACCATCTACCAGAAACACTCACTAACTCTTAACCGTGTCCAAGGAGAATTCAGTCAATGCATTCCTTCTATTAGAGAGAGTCTTTCTCAGATGTGTGTGTATGGTTTGAATGTGTTGTTTGGTCATTCAATTCTCAGTGTTCTGGTGTACCAGTGCATCATTCCTCCTTTCTCTTCACTCCTCTCTCTCGCACAACTTGTAGCTACAGTACGAACCCTATACACTTTTTGAAAATGTAGCATTATAATGTAATCTTGGTAAACAACAATCTAACAGCTGTGACTGTCCATTTGCAGTCTGAGTAGTTAAAGCACTGAAAGAAATACATTCATTAATTTTTTAATTTACTTAATTTGATATTTTCAAACTTTAGTCAACAAAGTTGTATTACTAAAATTAAAAATATAAATCATTTTTACCAATGTGACAGTCAGTTCCAACTTCATAAAATATATCTTTAAGAAGGATGTATGCACACTTAAGAGAAATATATGGGAAAGAACTAAAAAACTGAAAAATGTTACTTAGGGACGGACACAAATGCTGTCGAGTCTTATTGGTGAATTGAAAACATAAAAAATACTGTAAACTGAAAACAATCATATTTGGAAGGGTCTTTATTCCATTTCTTTCTCCTCTCCATTTGTTTGCCATGTCAGTCTCTTTTCAATCAGTCAACAGATATTCAAAGTGCCTGTCGGATTGCCTATTAGTCAGCTCACACCAAAACTGGACTCTATATAAATACACACAAACAAACCCAGTAGGCCTTTTTTCTAAATAGGTAAGATTGTTTTTATGCACATAAATTGTGACCAGGGTGTACTAAAGCTACAATAAAGTACTATACCACAGTGGAGGAAGGACAAAATGGTGTCTCTTCCACTGTTTGTGTATGAGCAGCAGTTGAGCATTTCTTTATCTCCGTACACCATTTAATGACTCAGCAGTTTAAAATAGGGGATTACAGTAAGAGTGCATGTATTTAAATTACACAGTGAAGAAAACCCACAGTCTAAATGCTGCTGTCTGTCTCCACTCTAGCTCTCACTGCTGGTAGAAAACCAACCAGCTTGAACCAGTCACAGCTTGAAAAACTACTGGCCTGTTTGCCACAGGAAGAGGCTGTCTGATGTTTGACCACAATTATAGGTACAGGTAGTTTTAGCCAAGCTAGTCTGATTAATATGCTTCCAAGTGTCCCAAAAACCACAGCTAATAAGGTTGAGTACATATCCATTCCTTTCCATTCCAACATTCCATGATATTTCCATCTTTTAAAGATTTGTAGTTACACCACACAATTAGAAACCACTGGTGTAGTCACTGAAGAGAATTAACCTGATGCTAAAACATATTATGTATTTAACAAAAATAATAGAAAAGGGGAAATGCCGAAAACAGATTCATCTGGCTGTTGGTAATGGTGCAGATAAGGAGGACCGATTTCCAAGGATATCAAGACACAGTAAACTTTCTTTAGTTTCTTGAGTTAGAGCTTAAGAGTCAGCTGAGTTAAACTGCTGACAGCTTGCCAACAGTTTCACTTAGCAAAGCAGCTACACTTACCTGTACGTGAGAACTAATTTTTCCCTACTTGGAAAAATAAAACGCTTTTAAGGAGTACTCCACCAAAAATTCACTGTATTCCTAGTCATGACCCCAGCCGCTCCACATCTGCACACTTTTAAAAACACAAAGTTTAAATTTCAGCATAGCCAAAAGTGTCTGTATACTTTAAACAGAGCCTGTGAAGTTGATACACGGTAGAGAGTGCAGGGAGAGCTAACTGCAAGCTGGCAGTCCTGTCTGCAGTAACCACAGTCCAATAATGACTCAGTCGTCCCGCAGTCTTTCCCACCACAAACCAGAATGATTAGCAACATTAGGAACCTTTATCATGCCCTAATATTAGGTTTGGCACTGCAAAACTACAGAATCTGTCATAAGCCTTTCATTTTACATTCTTAAAATCTTTCCCTCGCATTTGAAATTCAAAGATGTAATGTGAAACTGCAATGGATGTCAGTAACAACAACAATTAATGGGATTTTTGTTTTAAAATTGTAAAAATGTGACGCCTACAAAATAAAAGCACAAACCTGAAACAAATATACTTTTTACAAAATAGACTATAGATTATTCAAGAGATTTTGGCATAATTTACTCAAATATATGACTTTGATCATTCACAATTTCAGTACAAATATCATTTAAGCACATTTTGTGATTTGAACGTAGATCTTTTAAAAAAATTCCTGATGCTGCCCAACTCGATGACATGGATGAAACAAAAGTTCTTCATTGCGAGAATGTTTGCCAGATTCTGTTCTACCTCTTACACTTTTTACACCATTACTATACTCCGAGACACGTCATTAAATAAAACAACATAAGACTAATGTATCTTAAAGGTAATTGTGCATCAATCTTCTGAACATATTGGATGCCTGCATACCAGGACCTTTTGTCATTTTGTCTCACTGTCAATGAGAAGGTCACTTTGTGCCTTTCCTCTACAAAGATGTCTTGGTTTAATTGTATCTGGATTTAAGATTAAATGTCTTAATTTGTTGTCTTGTGGTAAATGTAGACTGATTTGGGTTTAAATCTTTAGTGGTTGCTCTACTGCATACATTGTGATGGACAATATGTGTTGCAAGCCAATAAAGGATCTCAATGTCAAGACTTCAAGAGTACAATATGCTTTTGAAATTAGTTTTGCGTGACCAGAATTCTAAATGGTTGAAAATTCGGACCAAGGTAACGTTTGGGTTAAATGTTTTAGCCAACCTCCAGTCTTAGGTTTTCTGCTGATATTGCAGAGTCGAGGATAGCCCTGTAATTTAGACGATATGAAGATTCCATCACATGTTCAGGTCTCTTTTTTTTACTGAATTATTGGTTTGTATTACTTCAAAATGTAATAATTCTTATTTAATAATGATTTTTCCTATAGCAAACATCAGATGTGACATATCATAGCTGGAAATACGTGTCACAGCTCCTACTGATATTTACTACAACCGTGACACATTTTCTTGCATTTACTATAAAAATCTGAAATGGCGCAGTCAGCATAAGACTCAAATCTCTCTCTGACTCTGATGTCATCCATCTGCCTGTCAGGTGTTACATTTGCGCCTCCCCCTCAGGTTGTAAATACTAGGCGTTGCAGCCAATGACAGACAGTTTTACAGGTCACACAGCATCACCAGCCAATGACTGATGAGTTCTTACGACATGGCACAAACCATGTGTATCATTGTTCTCTGTGTCTGTAAGCCTGTTAGAAAAGCAACATGAATTCTTAGCTGTTCATATCGTTAGCTAATCTATTACCTAGAGACTGCCTGTATATTCACTTTATATGACCTACTCTTGTCTTTTTTAATAATGCAGCACGCTTATTAAAAATGGAGAATGCAATGAAAGACAAATAAAATGAATACACAGTAAAGAAATGTGTCCCCTTGTATTGCAACTTGAAAAGAAAGGAAAGGTTTGTACTCTTTGTTATTTTGTTTCTTTGAGAAAAGCTGACCATCAACAGCTGATCTGAACCAGGTTGCTGTGGTATGGAATTAGATTTGTGCCAATAAAATCAAACGAAATTTTTTAAATATCAAACAAAAATAAGAATTTGAGAGAGAATAAAACTCACTGAAGCAAACAAAATGTCATCTCAAAAAAAAAACTTACAACTTGCAAACAAATTATTTGTGTAATGGTGTAAGCTATTGGTCTGTTTTGAACATATGTCCTCTTGTTTACAGCTCCCTCTGCTTCTCTCTCGCTGAGCAGACTTTTGCTCTCTGTCTCTTTGCAGTTACGCTGCCAGCTCTGTCGTTTGCGCTGCCTGACTTTTTGTTTGCAGTTCTGGCACAAACCTCAAACTTTCAGGATCCGTGCCCATTTGCTAATGAGTTTTTGAGTGCCAGCCCAGTGCCCCGAATGTTGTTCAGGGCAGCAATATTTGGTTTTGGCGGACACGGGCATCCCAGAGGCTCTAGCTAACGTTACTGGATTCCTAAAAGATTAATAAAGTGTAAGTATTGATCATATATGTTGTCTGTGCTGAACTAAAGTTTTTTTGTTTTGTTGTGTTAAGTTAAAAGGTAAGCTAACCTTTGCTATAAGTTAGCTTTTACCTAATTAACGTTAGTTAACTTGCTATCTATAACGATTGTTTGAGGCGGCTGCCACTGACCTGCCACAGCTGCTGCCGCTGTTTGAGGCAGCTGCCACCGACCTGCCACGGCTACTGCCACAGTTTGAGTTTTATAAACACTTGACAAACTAATTAGTAGTAGTATTCACTAGCTCAGCAAACGTCAGCAAGTGGGTGCTGGTTGACATGCATAGAAAACAAAAGCAGTACCAATAGAAAGTTATAGTCTTATAAAAGTTTATAAAACAAAAAGTGAAAACAAATTAACAGTGAAAGTATACCAACATTAAAAGAAGATAGTCACAATTAAAACCATTAAGTAATAATATTTTCAAAATTTTGTAGAGTTCTCATGTATATTATGGATTATGATAAAAATAAAAAAACATTGAAAGTCTTGTTGAGTTTGAACCAGTGATTAACAACCTCAATTGATGGTTCTGGCAGTGTGTGAAATACTCTATGACAATCTGGGGGTCTTGTGGCCAGTAAAAAAAACAAATATACATACATGTGTATATATACACCGATCAGCCATAACATTATGACCACTGACAGGTAAAGTGAAGAACATTGATTATCTCGTTACAATGGCACCTGTCAGTGGGTGGGATATATTAGGCAGCAAGTGAACATTTTGTCCTCGAAGTTGATGTGTTGGAAGCAGGAAAAATGGGCAAGCGTAAGGATGTGAGCGACTTTGACAAGGACCAAATTGTGATGGCTAGACGACTGGGTCAGAGCATCTCCAAAACTGCAGCTCTTGTGGGGTGTTCCTGGTCTGCAGTGGTCAGTACCTACCAAAAGTGGTCCAAGGAAGGAAAACCGGTGAACCAGCGACAGGGTCATGGGCGGCTCATTGATGCGTGTGGGGAGCGAAGGCTGGCCCGTGTGGTCCGATCCAACAGAAGAGCTACTGTAGCTCAAATTGCTGAAAAAGTTAATGCTGGTTCTGATAGAAAGGTGTCAGAACACACAGTGCATCGCAGTTTGTTGCGTATGGGGCTGCGTAGCCGCAGACCGGTCAGGGTGCCCATGCTGACCCCTGTCCACTGCTGAAAGCGCCTACAATGGGCACGTGAGCATCAGAACTGGACCACGGAGCAATGGAAGAAGGTGGCCTGGTCTGATGAATCACATTTTCTTTTACATCATGTGGATGGCCGGGTGCGTGTGCGTCGCTTACCTGGGGAAGACATGGCACCAGGATGCACTATGGGAAGAAGGCAAGCCGGCGGAGGCAGTGTGATGCTTTGGGCAATGTTCTGCTGGGAAACCTTGGGTCCTGCCATTCATGTGGATGTTACTTTGACACGTACCACCTACCTAAACATTGTTGCAGACCAAGTACACCCCTTCATGGAAACGGTATTCCCCAATCAGGAGCAGGATAATGCGCCCTGCCACACTGCAAAAATGGTTCTGGAATGGTTTGAGGAACACGACAACAAGTTCAAGGTGTTGACTTGGCCTCCAAATTCCCCAGATCTCAATCCAATCGAGCCTCTGTGGGATGTGCTGGACAAACAAGTCCGATCCATGGAGGCCCCACCTCGCAACTTACAGGACTTAAAGGATCTGCTGCTAACGTGTTGGTGCCAGATACCACAGCACACCTTCAGAGGTCTAGTGGAGTCCATGCCTCGACAAGTTAGGGCTGTTTTGGCAGCAAAAGGGGGACCTACACAATATTAGGCAGGTGGTCATAATGTTATGGCTGATCGGTGTATGTGTATATACATATATATATATATATATACATTACAGGCAAAAAATGTCAGGGTGCACAACGAGGAACTAAATGTTAACAAATACATAGATAAATAATCAAAAACAGACAGAAGCTCCACATTTTCAGTAAATCATTTTCACTTGTGTTTCCTGCTCAGACAAACTCAATAGACATACACTCACACCTCTCCAAAACTATGCGTAATATTCCACACAGCTGGCACAGCGTGGATACCTTCATTAACTCACTGGGATTAACTGTTAACTGACCTTATGAGCTTTTCTGACACCGGTGAGCTGTTCTGAAAGATTCACAGTTTATACAGTGACATCATGAATAGCAGCGGAACCGCGGAGTAAGAATGTATTATTGACCGGTAACCACGTCAGCAGCTGTCTGTTCACTGTCATTAGTCGCATTTTCTGTGTTGCCCCTCACCTTTCAATATTTAAACATGAAAATACATTTTACAATACAGATAAATAGTAAATAATTACCTTAATTTTGAGACCCCCTCAAAATTTGATTTTGCCGTCTTTAGGGGTCCTAGTTGTTAATTAGGGGGTCCGAGACCCCCGAGACTGCCCGTATTTCGCACACTGGGTTCTGTCTTCAGATCCAGAGGGATTATATTAAAGAGTTAGAGTCCAAAAAAGCAGAAGGCAGGTTCCCAGTTGGTCTGATGTGTTGTGAACACTAAGTCTCTGGATCTGATTTACTTTATTTGAACAGGATAATCCACCCAGTATCAATATTCCATGAAGGCATGTTCAGTTAACTGAATTCATGCATGGACACCCACTTTTCCTGCATAGGGGACTAACGATAAGTTTTTTTTAAAATGCTAAATGCTGTTTAAATGAGATTTCTTAGAAAATGCCAATGAAATCCTGTCACAAGGAAACCACCTGGGCCCAGATCACAACTTATGATCTAAATAAAACTGGAAATGGTTTACAAGCAGTTGGAAAGTAAGATTGCAGTCATTTATGACAATGCATTTCTTCACCTGCAGTTAACTGGAAGCACAGTTTGTCTTTGTTGTCTTGTAACACATAAATTAAGCTGTTTCATCCTAAGTTTGAGTCGGTGGTAGCCGCATCAAACAACGGCAGCAGCCGCGGCAGGTCAGTGGCAGCCGCCTAAAACAGCAGCAGTAGTCGTGGCAGGTCGGTGGCAGCTGCGGCAGGGCGGCAGCAGCCACAGCAGGTCAGTGGCTGCTCAGGCTGCCACCGGAAATGCCACTGCTAGCTGCTGCAGACACAAATTGAGCTTGCTGTTTCTCGCTATTTTGACATAGTCTCATTTTGAATTTCCCCAGATGAACTGCTGAGGATGAGGATGCACTTTCTGTCCCTGAAGTGATGCAGTGGTTGACTGCACAGTCACACAGGCACCTAGTTCTTTCAGAGAGAGAAACATTTAATATCACTGTTCACTTTGACTTTGAAAGATTGTCTTCTTGTTGAGTAACACGTCCTCTTAATTTTAATGTAGCATATTTTTGTTGAAATGTGTCTTTTGCTATACATTTCTAGTTATTAGCTACACAATTTAACTTCCAGTCAAGTCGAAACAAAGGAAAAAAAAAGTCAACTTTTGCAACATTTTTTTTTTATTTTCCCAGTACAATAGCAAACACGGAGTGTAGTTAGTTTCATTTGTTATCTCATAGGCACCAAACACCCTTTCGTTTGGCATTATCATTTTCATCTACTGTATGAACACATTTAATATTAATCAATTTGTGAATTATATATCAAATATTCCTTTGTATTTAATTAATTAAATAAATTAAATGCAAATAAACTGCAAGTGCTTCTCATGTTTATCACTCTCCCTGTTTAAGATTAAAAGTGAAACCTGACCAAGCTGCACCTGGTTGAATGTCAGCTACATGAACTACATGAACTAAACTAAATGAACTACTGTACATTTTACTTATTTTACATTTTAATAATTCCAGTAAAGTAACAATGGCTCTAATTTTCTGCAGTTTTTTCCACCACAGCATTTTATGTAAATTGACAATCATACTCATACTGTAGACCAAGATGTTCAATGAATGTGGCCTGTAGAAAGCAGAGTGTGCAAGGACATGGGATGAGGTTACAGCTGCATAACGTTTCCATGATGCAAACAACTGAATAGAAAATGCAAAACACATCATCAGTATTACAGTAGAAAAATGTTAAGAGCTTTATGTAATGTTATTTTGTAAATTCATAGGAATGGACAACTCTTTACTGCTCCTTATGAGAGATGAGTGAAAATGGCTAATATGCCTTACATGTGGCCAGAGACAAAAACAGCCTATTTCATGCTACCCAAGGGTGGGACAAAATGGCCTGTTGTGGATTTCAGCTTCAAGAACACAGTCTTCGCAGAAGATTCAATTTTTTAAATTTATAATATAGAATGAATATAGAACTCCTGATGACACAAGGTTGATGTCATGGGATTTATTAATCCCTGAAGGACAGCAAGGTTCTGATCTGACGGGTGGCAAGGGATCTCTGACACCATCACTTCATCCTCTGGGTCAGCATCAGTGCAGTGATCCCAGAAAAGATGCTCCATTGGCTGAAAGACAGTAAGGTTAAGTTAGACCAATACCAACTGCTCATACAGACACACCTAGGAAGCCAGGACCAGCCCTCAGGATGTTTTCTGATACCTTTCCTTTCACTATTATTTCCTGTTAGCCTAAATCTTGAGTTATCACAAGTTAATAATGGCAGAATGGCAGCCCAAACTTGGGGCCTATTCCATCTGGGGAAATTCAAAATGAGACAATGTCAGAATAGCTGAATACAATTGGACAAAACCAGACAAAGACGTGATATTACTTTGCAACATCTATTTTGGGTCTGCAAAATTATAAGATCCTGCTCACAGTTACTATTAACTCATATTAACCCATCAACTGAAAAAGGTTATATTTTCTTAAGTAATTTGTGTGCATGCTTCATTATTAAAAGCTAAAAGATGAATTAGAATGTTTTGAAGCCTTTCTAATAAACACACACACAGACACGCGTGCGCGTACACACACACACACACACACACAGAGTACACTAACTGTTAGGCTAACCTTACTTAACTAGCAATTATTATAGATAGCTTTTACCTAATAACATTAGCTAACTTGCTAACTTATAGCAAAGGTTAGCTTAACTTCTAACTTAACACAACAAAACAAAAAAACTTTAGTTCAGCACAGACAGCATATATGATCAATACTTACACTTTATTAATCTTTTAGGAATCCAGTAACGTTAGCTAGAGCCGCTGGGATGCCCATGTCTGCCAAAACCAAATATTGCTGCCCTGAACAACGTCCAGGGCACTGGGCTGTCACTCAAAAACTCATTAGCCAATGGGCACGCATCCTGAAAAATCCCGCCTACATGAGAGGTCTGCAAACAAAAAGTCAGGCAGCGCAAACGACAGAGCTGGCAGCGTAACCGCAAAGACACAGAGAGAGCAAAAGTCTGCTCAGCGAGAGAGAAGCAGAGGGAGCTCTAAACAAAAGGACATATGTTCAAAACAGTAAAAGACCAATAGTTTACACCATTACACAAATAATTTGTTTGCATACTTTTGAGATGACATTTTGTTTGCTTCAGTGAGTTTTATTCTTCTATTGATATTTAAAAAGTTTTGTTTGATTTTATTGGCACAAATCTAATTCCATACTGTGGAAGCATGTAGCTCTCTCCCTTTATAGACCACACTTGAGAATTTCTTCTGTACATATGTGCATTTTGAAGCTGGTGAAAAACAAAAAAAGCAAACGTTAAATGAGTAAAATGAGAAAATTACATCCAAGGTTTGAGGATTTTTGTGTTTTACAATCAATGTAGCTTGTAAAATTATTATAACTGGCTCCTGTTTTTCATAGAATTCACAAATAAATGTTTGTTGGAATTTAGCATGGTTTGTTTTCTTGTCATTTTGTACATATTGAACTTAGATAAAATGCCAAGCATGACTAGGGGGGCTAGGGATGCTCTAAAACTCACCACATCTGTTATGTGAGACAAATTTCATGAATGTTTTGATCTGATATGGGTCTTGGGCTTGAGTGTGGCAATATGGCTTGATAGCGCCCCCTACAAAATTTCAACAAAGTAGCCCTCGCGGCACATTTACAAAATTTGTACAAAATTTGGTAGGCACATTTTACCTGTCCAGACTTACAAAAAAGCCTATTGGTGCCATGCCATACACCCAATAGGAAGTCGGCCATCTTGAATTTTGTGTGCAATTTACAGACGCCCTACTTTTACCAACTCCTCCTAGCACTTTTACAGGATGCACCTCAAATCTGGTCATATATATATATATCGTATATAAAAACCTTCATAATGATAAATTGCACAGCCTTTGAGTTTTCGTGAGCGACTGCCGTCCTACCAGCACCCCCGACGTGTGGGAAGGTGCGAGGGCCTGTTCATCGCTGCTTGCAGTGCGAGGTCCCTTAAAAAAAAGCGCCTTGGAGCCATACCCTAAACCCAACAGAAAGTCAGCCATTTTTGATATTTTGTTGGACAGCGTGTCGGCAGTTTGGCGCGTTTCCGCATAAAACACGAAGTTGTTGTAACTCTAATGTACTTTGACCAATCTTCCCCAAATGTCCCATGTTTCATAAGAGTCAGGGCCTGAAGGCATCTACATGGCAATATTCAGTCATAGCGCCACCTACTGTTAACAGGAAATGACACGTTTAATACTTTGACATACTACTGTTAGTGGGTTGACCAGAACCACCTCAAAACTCAAACAAGAAACTGTAACTCGACTCCATATGGTCAGATTTCACACACTTGATAGTGTCCCGGCCTGAAGACAGCTAGATGCCAATTTTGAGTCATAGTCATAGTGCCTCCTACTGGGAACATGAAATTACAATTCATGTTTCAATTCAATTCATGACCTAAAGTCAGCCATATTGAATTTAATGTGAACTTTGAATGAAAGTAGTTCACTATATATAAAGTTTGTCAACATGTTACTGTGTCTTTTATCTTTGATGTCAGTATAGATGTTCAGAGTCATTTTTGTCATCACAAAACAGCTAGTGATCAGGTGTGAGCCCTTGATATGCAGGTTTCTTTAGTGAAATGAAGATAATAAACTTACAGAAGTGGTCAAAGAAGTCTGAAATTTAAAATGTATTATATCAGATGAGTAATTTATGATGATTAGAAGGTAATGCTATGATGTTTTATAATTAATTGCCTTTTAAATAGATGTGTGACTTTTTCACTTTGATCTGAAGAAGATTATCTATGGTTGAAACATTATATCAGTGATATCCAGATGAGATACTGGGTTTTTCTTTTGTTGTTTTATGTGTGTGTGTGTGTGTGGGTGCATAATTTGGTCTGTATTTTTTTGTTTCTTTTCATCAGGTTACTAATTATGTGTTGACATAGAAAATTAAATTAAAGAATACATTTCCATTTGACATTTGATACAACCTTTCCCAGCCTGGCTCAAATCCACAACCGATGGAATCGCCAGCTAACACAGCAGCACGCCAAGGAATTCTTCTTCTCATGAACTGGTAACTAACTGGGCATATACAGTTAGCATAGCAACGGTACACGGCTAAGCAACTTTATCAATGTACTGTAACTTTACATGTATTGATTTTTGTTTATTCACTGTATTGTTGTGATCTGTTTCATCGTTAGGTTATTGGATAGCCACACCGCTAAGTTGATGTTCGTTAATCTTTACACGTGTACTCATAGAACTTGTTACATCCGTAACTACTATGTCTCTTTTGTTTCTGGCCTAACAGGTGTGTTCTTGCCCGTGCAGAACACACAGGCAGAACAAAGAAACACACATTCTTTCTGGCATGCATTAACATGCGCACGCACACACATTGTTTTTGGTTTGTTTTTAGTTAAGTACATTTAGTTCGATTACTTGTGTGTTTTACATTTATTATCATTTGTTTAATGAATACTTGTGAATATACATTCTATTCAATTCAATTCAGTTTTATTTATATAGCGCCATATCATAACAAAGTTATCTCAGGGCACTTTTTCGAGTAGAGCAGGTCTAGACCGACTCTTTATATTTACAGAGACCCAACATTTCCCACCATGAGCAAGCACTATGCGACAGTGGCAAGGAAAAACTCCCTTTTAACAGGTAGAAACCTCGAGCAGAACCAGGCTCTAGGTGGGCGGTCATCTGCCTCGACCGGTTGGGTTGAAGGGGGAGGGGGGAAGCGGGAGAGAGAGAGCAGGAGGAAAGCACAGCACAGTACAGTTCCACACAGAGATGCAACGCAACGGCCGCGGCAATGGCATGGATGTCAACACCAACAGAAACAATACTAAGAGCAACATTACAGCAGCAATACTAATAATAATAGCAACAGCAACTGCAGCAGCGGGTGCAGAGGAGGAGCACGGGGGCAGCAGGTGGCCGCAACCATAGATCCAGACTCTACAGCTCCGGAGGCAGAAACACCTGCAGAAAGCAACAGAAGGAGAGAGAAAGGGGAGAGAAAGCACACAACTACGGGAAGAAGTTGAATTAGTAACAAGCATTGATGGGATATGAGGGCGTACAGATGGAGAGGAAGAGGAGGAGAGAGGAGCTCAGTGCATCATAGAAAGTCTCCCGGCAGTCTAGGCCTATAGCAGCATAACTAAGGGGTGGCTCAGGGCTCACCTGAGTCAGCCCTACTATAAGCTTTATCAAAGAGGAAAGTCTTAAGCCTACTCTTAAATGTGAGGAGGTTGTCCGCCTCCCGTACACAAACTGGGATCTGGTTCCACAGGAGAGGAGCTTGATAGCTGAAGGCTCTGGCTCCCATTCTACTTTTAGAGACTCTAGGAACCACAAGGAACCCTGCATTCTGGGAGCGCAGTGCTCTAGTGGGGTAATAGGGTACTATGAGCTCTTTAAGATATGATGGTGCCTGACCATTTAGGGCTTTGAAGGTAAGGAGAAGGATTTTAAATTCTATTCTGGATTTTACAGGGAGCCAGTGTAGAGAAGCTAATATTGGAGAGATATGATCTCTTTTCCTGGTTCTTGTCAGTAAACGTGCCGCAGCATTCTGGATCAGCTGGAGAGTCTTAAGGGACTTATTGGGGCAGCCTGATAGTAGAGAGTTGCAATAGTCCAGCCTAGACGTAACAAATGCATGGACTAGTTTTTCTGCATCTGTTTGAGACAGGATGTGCCTGATTTTTGCAATGTTACGTAAATGAAAAAAGGCAGTTCTTGAGGTTTGTTTTATGTGGGAGTTAAAGGACATATCCTGATCAAAGATAACTCCAAGATTCCTTACGGTGTCGCTGGAGGCCAGGGCAATGCCATCTAGAGAAACTATATCTTTAGATAATGTGTTTCGAAGGTGTTCGGGGCCAAGTACAATAACTTCGGTTTTGTCTGAGTTTAACATCAGAAAATTGCAGGTCATCCAGGTTTTTATGTCCTTCAGGCATGCTTGAAGTTTAGCTAATTGATTAGTTTCATCTGGCTTGATCGATAAATATAATTGGGTATCATCTGCATAACAATGAAAATTTATGGAGTGCTTCCTAATAATATTGCCCAAAGGAAGCATATACAAGGTAAACAGAATTGGTCCAAGCACAGAACCTTGTGGAACTCCGTGACTAACTTTGGTGTGCATAGAGGATTCATCATTAACATGTACAAACTGATATCGATCTGATAAATAGGATTTAAACCAGCTTAGTGCGGTGCCTTTAATGCCAATTAAATGTTCTAGTCTCTGTAATAGAATGTGATGGTCAATGGTATCGAATGCAGCACTAAGATCTAACAAGACATGTACAGAGACAAGTCCTTTGTCGAATGCAATTAGAAGGTCATTTGTAACTTTCACTAGTGCTGTCTCTGTGCTATGATGCACTCTAAATCCTGACTGAAAATCCTCAAACAGCTTGTTGTTGTGTAGAAAGTCACACAACTGATTGCCAACTGCTTTCTCAAGGATCTTAGAGAGAAAAGGAGGGTTAGATATAGGTCTATAATTTGACAGAACCCCTGGATCAAGAGTGGGCTTTTTAAGAAGAGGTTTAATTACAGCTACTTTAAAGGACTGTGGCACATAGCCTTTTAATAAAGGACAGATTGATCATATCTAGTAAAGAAGTGCTAACTAAGGGTAAAACTTCTTTAAGCAGCCTACTTGGGACGGGGTCTAAGAGACACGTTGATAGCTTAGATGAGGAAATCATGGAAGTTAGCTGATTAAGGTTGATGGGAGAAAAGCAGTCTAAATGTACATCAGGTTTTACAGTTGTTTCTAAGGTTCCTGTGTTTGAAGATAAGTCAGTACCAACTGAGGGCAGGAGGTGCTGAATTATGTCTCTAATAGTTAGAATTTTATCATTAAAGAAGCTCATGAAGTCGTTACTACTGAGGTCTATAGGAATACATGGCTCAACAGAGCTGTGACTCTCTGTCAGCCTGGCTACATTGCTGAACAGAAACCTGGGGTTGTTCTTATTTTCCTCTATTAATGATGAGTAGTAGGCTGCTCTGGCATTACGGAGGGCCTTCCTATAGATTTTAAGACTATCTTGCCAGGCTAAACGTGATTGTTCCAGATTGGTGGAACGCCCTTTCCTTTCAAGTTTTCGCGATGTTTGTTTTAGTTTGCGGGTTTGCAGGTTATACCATGGAGCTAACCTCCTCTGTTTTATTATCTTCTTTTTTAGAGGGGCGATAGAGTCGAGTGTTATTAGTAGTGAGCCTGCAGCACTATCAACAAGATGATCAATTTGGGAGGGACTAAAGTTAGCATAGGAGTCAACTGTTATATTGAGACATGGAACTGAATTAAATGCCGATGGAATCACTTCCTTAAATTTAGCTACAGCACCATCAGACAGACATCTAGTGTAGGAATGTTTGCCTAATGGCGTGTAGTCCAGTAATAGGAATTCAAAAGTTATTAAATAATGGTCTGATAAAAAAGGATTCTGTGGAAAGACTATTAGATGTTCAATTTCTATGCCATAGACAAGAACAAGGTCGAGGGTGTGGTTAAAACAGTGAGTGGGTTTATGTACACTCTGACAGAAGCCAATTGAGTCTAATAATGAGATAAACGCAGCACTAAGGCTATCATTTCCTACATCCACATGAATATTAAAATCACCTACAATAATTATTTTATCTGTTTTAAGGACTAAACCTGATAAGAACTCTGAGAATTCAGATAAAAACTCAGAATATGGTCCAGGAGCTCGGTACACTATAACAAATAGAATTGGCTGTAGTGTTTTCCAGGTTGGGTGTGAAAGACTAAGAACAAGGCTTTCGAACGAGTTATAATTTAGTTTAGGTTTGGTTTGATTAATAGGCTTGAGTCGAAGATGGCTGCAACTCCACCTCCTCGGCCTGAGCCTCGAGGAATGTGAGTATTAATGTGACTGGGGGGAGTGGATTCATTTAGGCTAACATATTCATCCTGACACAGCCAGGTTTCAGTAAGACAGAATAAATCAATATTATGATCTGATATTAGATTGTTCACTAGAACAGCTTTAGATGAGAGAGATCTAATGTTTAAGAGTCCACATTTAATTCTCCTATTTTGTTGTACTGTTGCAGTGGTGGTTTTACTTTTTATTAGGTTTTTATGTGTAACTCTTCTGTTTACTTTTGATTTAAATAATTTAAGTGGTGGGGGGGCAGACAACCTCTCTGTGGAGTTTAGGGTGGGTAACTGCTCTAATGGAAGCGCAGAGAAGCGTGTAGGACTGCAGCTCTGCCTCCTGGTCTGGACCACAGACTGTATTAAGTCTGTGGTCTGAACTCTGAGCTGTCATGGCTTTGGGCCACTAATAAATTCGGACAGATTTCTAGATATGAGAGCGGCTCCATCCAAAGTGGGATGAATGCCATCTCTCCTAATCAGACCAGGTCTTCTCCAGAAAGTCCACCAATTATCTACAAAGCCCACATCATTACCTGGACACCACCTGGACAACCAGCGGTTGAATGATGACATGCGGCTATACATGTCATCGCTAGTAAGATTAGGTAGGGGCCCAGAGAAAACTACGGAGTCCGACATTGTCTTTGCATATGTACACACCGACTCAACATTAATTTTAGTGACCTCCGATTGGCGTAATCGGGTGTCATTACCGCCGACGTGAATAACAATCTTAGCATATTTACGTTTATCCTTAGCCAGCAGTTTTAAATAGGACTCAACGTCGCCCGCTCTGGCCCCTGGGATGCATTTGACTGTGGTCGCTGCTGTCGCTTTCCATTTTGTTCGCAAAATGGAGCTGCCAATAATCAGAGTTGGTTTCTCAGCGGGTGTGTCGCTGAGTGGAGAGAACCTGTTAGAAACATGAACGGGTCG
>VMKM01002238.1:42500-81612 GCA_008360985.2 Macquaria ambigua
CACTTAGTGTTTTCACAAATATGTCAAAAAATGTTATTATTCTCTGTTGAAAAATGAAACATGCACCATAGCTGCAGTGTCATTGTGGTTTATACTTTTTTACACAATAAGCGTAGAGAGTAAACATCTGTGTTTGACTTAAACAGTTTGCTTGTGTTTTACAAAAAGAACAAAGATTCATGTCATTTCTGGCTACCTGCATCAGAAAATACAGTCACCACTTGAAGGTTAAAAATCTTTTTTATGATGCAAAAGACAGAATATCTTTTCATCCAGATGGTTAGAAGAATCTCTTTCAAACATCACTGGGTTTTGATTTTGCAGAAAAATTGAATGCTTATCTCTGTGACTCGAATGAGAGGCACAAACTTGAGCTACAAACCTCGTGTTCAGTCAAACTGATGATCCACTCGAAGACATAACTCACTCGCTCTGTAACTAATTCTAACTTTAATTATTATATAAAATGAGTTTGAGGATGGGATGAATGTACAATATTAAGCTCCGCATTGGGCCTGCAGAGGGCGCCACACTCCACTTTGTAACCTGCAGTACACGGGCCAGCTGATCCTGACGCAGCGTCTGCAACACCTTTCATGTTTTTAACATTTCATTCACACCTTCAAAGCTCTCGATGGTTTGGTGGGACGTGTTTCACCCCCTTTGGAAGTTTTCATGTTTTACAACATTGAATAAAAGTAGATTTAGTGTGTTTTTTGGCACTGATCAACAGAAAAAGAACTGCAGCCCCTCGACTACACAGGTGATCTCCACTTAACTCATGTGACTTTAAAATAAATTTGGCTGCAGCGGTGATTATTTAGGGGGTGAATATTTATGCAGACAAGTATTTTGCGTTTTGTATTTGTATTTAATTTAGATCACTTTGTAGAGAAATGTTTCCACTTTGACATTGAAGTGTTTTTTTTCTGTTGATCCGTGTCAAACAAAACACATGAAATTCCCTCTGATTCAGTTCTGTGAAATGATGAAGTGATTTTTACCCAAAAGGTCAAATGTCAACTTCACTGTCAAGTTATTTGGCCCTTATTCAAGGCCATAACTCGGGAACAGAAGGGGAGACTGTGACCATATCAGTCGGACACTGAATAGGTAACACTTTGGACTCAAAGGTCAAAGGTCATTGTGACCTCAAAATAGGTTTTTAGCTTCCATTTAGCCGAAAAATACACTTCATACCTTTTTATTCAGTTCCTTCCAAGTCTTCACTACATATATTTTATGAGTCTGGACAGACGTGGATGTAAACTGCAACCTGACTGGTTGGCAGAGGCATAAACAATAATGTGTTCATTCGTTTACTGTGTTTGTTGTAACCGGGGACGAGTTATTAGTGTCCTTCTCCTTTTCAGCAGTGCTAATGTAACTTTCAGTCTTGTGCTGACTCAGTGCAACAATCTGTCCTTTGTAGCCCAAAGTCTGCAGCTGAACACGTTAAAATGATGCAAAGAAACAAGTAAAAAATGTTGTGTTTTGCTCCTGTCACTTGGCACTGCTCTCCGCCTCAGTGATTTTCAGTCAGTGGAAAAAGCCTCTGACCTTCATCTGTGTCTCCTCTCTGTCGACTGTTACTAACAGCTGTGTCCAAACCGCCAGAGGAAAGAGGAAACGGTCAGACTTAGTCATCTCTTCATAAGACGAGAGAGACAGAATTTCCAACCGGATGTTACGTAGCTCCCTCACACAAGGAGGAAACATGGGCGATCTGGACAACGAGAAGCTAAAAATGTCTCTTTTTTAGACAAACATAAACGAGGGATTCACCAAGTGCAGTTCTCCTTTCACCATCCATGTTGGAAATGAATGAATGACCTCAAGATTTGGAGGGAATTTAACATTGATTTTAAGTTTGCAATAGAATATTATAAGAGAGCTGCATTTTATTGCTACATGCATTACAATATCATTTGCTACTAAACACAAAGTGCAGCTGAGCCTGATGGGAATGTCATGAGGAATTCGGTCATAAACCAAAGTGTTGGACACATTAACATGTTGACCTGATGATGGCGCTAGATGAAAAGTCAGAGGATCACCCCAGTTGTTATAGTTCATGCTGAGGGGAACATGAACGTCTAAACCAAACTTCATGACGATCCGTCCAATAGTTGTCGAGATGTTTCAGTCTGAACCCAAAGTGGAGGATCGACCGACCGACATTACCAGCCCCGGAGCCGCTAAAACCTTTTTTATCCAGTCAGTCAGACTCCCATCAGTGCAGCTGCGGGTCTATTTATCTCAGTTCGTTGTAGCTTCATGTGGCCCTGCAGTTTATATTATATTTATACTGCAGAACAGCTGTATAAAGCATTAAACCTCACTGGACTTGTTGTATTTGAGCATGTGTGTTGTTTGTGTGTCCCACAACACACCAGCTTCTTGGTAAATATATTTATTAGTATTGGTTCCAGATTTAGAGTCAGGTGGTCTATATTCTATATACGAGGCCTTTTCACTCAAAGCCAGAAGGTTTTCATGTCCATTTGATTTTGTCTATTCTATTCTAAAGCGTGTGAAAAGAGGGTATTTAGTGGGTTAACCTGCTAACTATTGTATCCATTCATAAAGAAACCAGTTTTTCCAAAGTGACGTGTTATTCGCAGCCTTATTCTTCTCTTCGTGTGTGTGTGTGTGTGTGTGTGTGTGTGTGTGTGTGTGTGTGTGTGTGTGTGTGTGTGTGTTTACTTGTACAGCTATCTTTGTTGGAACCAGTTTGAGTTTTACACCTTGGGAGTGAGGACATTTTTGGAAAGTGAGGACATTTCCGCCGGTCCTCACTTTGGGACAGACCTTCAAAGGGCTGTTTGAGGGTTCAGACCTGGTTTTAAGGTTCAGGTTAGAATCAGGTTTAGGTTAGGGCAGGGACTGTGAGCCCCCCCTCAGACAAAGGTTGGAACAATCCGCCCCCTCACCTCCCCCTTAGTTTTAATTTAGCCTACCATTGCTGTTTGACATAACTTCAGTCTACAGCAAATACATAAAAAGGTTTGTCCTGAGGCATTTATTAGTTTCTGATTCTGGGAAAAACAGTAATATTCCCCCCAAATTGCTGAATCTCTTTAACCAAATCACACACACATTTAGGCTCTTCTATGTGATCTCCTTCTGATAACTAATGTCATATCTAATGTTGTTTGGAGGCCCGCCTCCCACTTTGAAAACCTCTGGGTTAGGGTAAGTGGCTAGGGAATGTATTATGTCAACGAAGGTCCTCACAGGTATAGAAGTACAGGGTTGTGTGTGTGTGTCTCCAGATTCTGATCTGTGACATTAAATGTGGAACATGAGTTTTGATCTGATGACCTTCTATTCTATATTCCCAGTGTTCCCAGTTCTTCCTGCCTCTGACCCGCCTCAGGTTCAGATCAGGTTTAATCCCATCAGAACACCCACTAATGTATGTGTGCACACAAACACAGACACTGACATATAATAAAGAGCTGCTGCAGCTTAAACGTGTTTCTGAGCTGTAAACTAAATGATTTGACTGTACTGTGATGAAACACATCAGTGCTTATATATATTTTTATAAAAAGACTCTAATCAGTGTCAGTCAGTCCCCTGACCCACACACTACGTAGCCATGAGGCCACGCCCCCTACAGGTGTTGTTCCCTCACTGTTGCATTTTTTAAGTTTGCTGGGAGAGACGGTTCTAGCAGAATCTGAGGGTGGAGTTACACTTTAAACATCTGTTTATTTTATGCACAGCCAGAGTGTTTGCAGCAGACCGCAGGATCATCTTTTGTTGCTAATAACAGTAAAAATCACAGTTGAATAGTTGGATGAAACCAAAGTCGCATCTAACTGAAAGTGAGGTTCCAGGTGCAGGATCTGAATGTTAATAATCACTGACATCGCCCTTAGGTATTTAAGTACTAAGTACTGCTGTGCAGGTACTTATATTACATTGGCACACACCCTGCATCACTATGCATGAGGTTAACATCTTACACAGCGTACATGAGCTGTCTAGAAAAACTTTGAAGGTGTTTAAATACACGATTAGGCAATGGGTGTTGCTATACAGTTCCACTGTACTCAGATATATACAGCCTCCGTTCTGTTGTACACTGTAAATTATTAGTTGGGACCCCAAAATGGGATCTTTGTTCAGGTTTCTTGCGTGAAAAAACTGCAGTTTCAATTAAAAGAAAAACAGAATTAATTGAACGCATTTTAAGAATCACTCGTGCAACAACATAAAATCTGAGTCTGCAGCCATGCTAGCAGCTCTGCAGTGCATTAAGCTAAATGCTAACATAAACATGCTCATACAGACAATGCTAACATGTTGAGCAGCTATAATTATTTACCATGTTCACAATCTTAGTTCAGCGTGTTAGCATGCTAACATTTGCAAATTAGCACTAAACACAAAGTACAGCTGAGGCTGATGGGATATTTGGTCATAAATCAAAAAAATCCTAAAGTCAGAGGATCACCAAAGTTATTACAATTCATCCTGAGGGGAGCATGAATGTCTAAACCACATTTCATGCTAATCCATCCAATAGTTGTTGAGATGTTTCACTTAAAACCACAAATGTCAACTTCATGATGGCGCTAGAGGAAAAGTCAATGAATCACCAAAGTCATCAGGGTTCGTCATCCGAGAACCATGAATGTCTGCATAACATTGTGTGCTAATTCTTCCAGTAGATGTCAAGCTACAGCATTTCACAGAATAAATATAAACTTTGACCTGCTGGTGGCGCTAGACAAAAAGTCAGATCCAACATATCCTCCTGGGACCTTGAATATCTGTATCAAATTCCAAGGCAGTCCATCCAGAAGTTATTGAGATATTTCACGTTGAGCCACACATGTCAACCTCATGGTGGCGCTACAGGGAAAGTCAGAGGCTCACCAAAGTCAGTAGGATTCATCCTCTGGGGAACATGAATGTCTGTATAATATTTCATGACAATCCATCCAATAGCTGTTGAGATATTTCTGTTTGGACCGACAGAGTCACACTGCGAGCGTGTCATGACTGCCTTGTTTTGTTCAGCAGAAAAAGAACTCAAAGTGTTTGTCCCAGGAGGAGATTTTTGCTCCTTTAATGTGTCAGGACCTAAACTGGGTCACCAACCAGGTTTCATTATGGAGGATCCCCGGGTGGCAGACTCGGTTCCTGACATCTGGGTCACAGAGAAGTTGTAACCTCCTGCACTGCTGCAGGTCAGTGAGCAGGATGTTCAGGCAGCACATGAAACTTTGTTTTAGTCTTTGACTGCTGTGCATAATGAATATAACGTATACGTAATATGATAAAACACAAAATGATGATAACTAGACTGAGGCTAAATGACAGCTATAGCAATATGAGTTCATCTTTAATCAGCTGGAGACAGTTAGCATGTAGCATCAGTGCAGTAGTCGTGTGTTTGTGTGCATGAAAGAGAAGCAACCTGCAACTTTTCTGACTTTTAATTATTTAAAAAGTACGGGAAAAATCTCTTCTCTTTTCCCGCTCCCCATTTTATTGTCACTTTTTATTGTCACTGTTGTGTTTGGGTGCTGTGTCGGAAAATTCAATTAAAAAAATCATCCCAAAAATGTCAGTGCTTAAATGAAACTATCATCAGTTACAGTTTGATGAAAATAGAAAAACATGTAGAAAGAAATCTGACATTTCTGACGTTTTCCCTGAGATTTAATCTGTTTATTATCAAATTTAACTGCAGTTTAAAATGTGTTGCAGACTTTGACTTCCTCATTTTTTATTATATTTGATTTATTCAAGAAATGTAATATTTGAACTTATGAGAGTATTTAATTTAAATGTGTGCTGCTGGAACGTGTTTGAACAGCCTGAATAATCTCATGCTCCAGAAGAGTTTTCACTGTGTTTTAAGTTCATTTCTGCTCAAAGTGCCAAATTATTAATTAGACGCTTCACACCCAGAACACACACACACACACACACACACACACCATATGCATAAAGGAATCACTCTTGGACTCAAATGGAAAACCGTTGGTGCTCTTCAGTGGATAATGTGGGAAGACTCTGACTCTGAACCTGCTGGAACAAGAATCCTGCAGGTGACATAACGTTTCTCTTCGTGCTCAAGCTTTTCCTGTGTTTCTGTTTTATCCTGTTTAGTTTTTCCTCATATCTTCCTCTCCTCTCAGTCCTTATTCTTCACTTAGTTGAGGTGAAAGTTTTACGTGAAACCTGAGTGTCATTTTTATGATCTCTTAGCTGCAGACTTTAGTTAAACACCCCCCAAAAAAAGGTTTAAACCACTTTTGGTCCATGAATGAAATATCTCAACAACTACTGGACGGATTGCCATGAAATTTGGCTCAGATATTCATGGCTCTCAGAGGATGTATCCTGCTGACTTTGTTGATCCCCTGAGTTTTCCTCTAGCGCCATCATCAGGTCAAACTTTCAATTTGTCCAATAATTTGGTTTATGACCAAATTCCTGCAAAACTAATGACATTCCCATCAGCCTCAGCTGCACTTTATGTTTACGGGTAATTAGCAAATGTTATTAAATGTTCTTTTACATTAAACCTGCTAAACATCAACACGTTAGCATTGCCACTGTTAGCATATTGCTATACTGACGTTAGCATTTAGCTCAAAGCACCACTGCTTGGCTGTAGACTCTTCGACTTGTTTAAATGTCTTTTTTTTAAGCTTTGCGCACCAATAACTTCCATTCACCTTCAAAACCTGGACAAATAAAACTATCTACATGGCTGCACACCACAAGAGGTAAATGAGAAAATACGTTGTTTTTGTAATTTGGGTAAACTTACCCGTTAAAATAAATATGAAAGTGTTTTCCTCACAGCTACGGTCACTCTGCTGGGAGGCAGCAGACCAGTGTCCAGAACACTTGAATATCTTCCAGCTGAGAGATCCACATGTAAGAAACAATTATGTGCACTGAATCAGCCATCTGCCAAATGACATTATAAAATATTATATGACTGTATCTAAAATACAGTTTTTATTTGACATGACAGCTGTCGAGCTAGCAGTGTTTGCTTACAGTGTAATAACTGGTTTAATATTCTAATATTCACACCACTGGCACATTTTTTGGGCACACAGTGTTTTCACAAAGCAGCTCATGACTCAGTCAGTCAGAGCTTCATCATGTTTTCCACAGAGCTCCGGTCTCATGTTGTCTGCTCAGCTCGCCTCTGCCTCACAGTAAAACTGGGAGTTCAGTTTCCTTCCATTCATTTGTTTTGTTTCGTCTATGTGTTCTTCACAAATGGTATCTGTCCCAGCCGGGCCTTCGTCAGTCCCCCTGTTTGTGTTCTAGTTCAAGGTTCACCAGCACCATGAGTCTGTGATTGCCTTTAGAAAAGTCACCTGTGGACAAGACTTTTGTTTTAAAACGCATAACTCTTGCTACGTTTACGGCGTTTTATAACCTCTAAAACTGAGACCTTTTAAAACGCTGCTGACCTCGTTTTAGTTTGAAAACTCCGGGTTGTGTTTTAGTGAGGACGGGCAGAAACAGAATCTAATCAGCCACGACGTGTCCTTCCCTGATTCGTCACACCCCTATCATGTGACCCTTTTCAGCCTTGACTCCCAGCGGTTAATTCAACATTAATAACGAATCACATCACTTCCTGTCAGTAACAGTTCCACCTGGTCGTCGGTCCAAGCAGAGAAATCTCTTTCTTCATCGCTGTTCTTCGTTCAGTTTTTCCTGCAGCTAACTAAGCAGCCAACTGCAGAGCAGACAGTCTGCTTCCTGTTTACACCAGCACGTGCATGCCCAGTACACGTGAATGGTCATGTGATGTGCATTTTCAGGCGTGTAGTGTGGACGGAGAATATTTCTGAAATGGTGATAAAATGATTGTGTGGACGGAGATCGATTTCGTTTTAAATTGAAACGTATCAGTGTGGACGGAGCCTCAGAAGCCTGTGAGGCCGCTGGGTCATCCTCTGTCTTCAGATCTCTTCTCTCCATCTCGCTGTCCTTTCTGTCGTTGTTTTGTCATGGCTTAGTTTGTTAGGTGTGATTTGTCTTTGCTTTCTCACCCTTTGCACACACACACACACACACACACACACACCACAGACAACTTCACTCATGCAGCTTTGGATCCCAAGGAATTAAGTTCATGTTGGAAGATTCTGCAGCACACCATGTCAATTTTATTTTTTTTAATGTAGCCCAATATCACACAGGGAAAAATGGAAGAAAGCTCAGGAAGAGCAGCAGAGGAGGGATCCCTCTTGTAGGACATATTGACCAGCATAATAAAATTACAGTATGGACAGTCATGATGACAAAATTATAAATAGATTGTAACACATATATGTAGAATACAGATCCGGGAGGATGTTAAGAACTTCAGGTGTCACCAAACAGACCTCCTCTCCACCGTGGAGACCTGGCAGAGGACAGAGGCAGAACTCAGCACCGTTCACACAGGCAGGAGAAAGGAAACGAACACAGAGACAAAGAGACAAAGACAACATTTATGTCCAAAGCTGATGTTCAGAGCCAATGCAGGAACTGTGTGAGCCTTTTCCATAGTGAGGTGGAAACTTAGGGGTGTGGATGGGAGTGTATTGTGTCTAAATGTCATGCTGGAGACAATTGATGTTAGCTTTTTTTAGCCATGCTCGCAGCACGGCTTTAGGCATGGAAATGTAGGTCAGTGGGGCGGTCGCCTTCAAACGCATTAATCTGTAACTGCAACTGGACTTCCTGGATCGTATTTCACACCTTATGGCCACAATATGGCCTCCTGCATTGTTTTAACACAGGGGGCTGGTTTTGGGTCTGAATGGCCGCTTACACTTCTTAAAAATGTAACCACAATTTTTACCTCACCATAACATAGTATTTAGTTGCCTAACCCCAGCCATACATTACTCTTGAGGTGGCATTTTTATCAAAGAAGGGAGCTACATTAGCCCCAGAGAAGCCACTTTAAATTATTACAAATATAAAAGGTCAGTACTGCAGGACATACGGTCAAATCAGCATACGAAGTGATGTATTTTTAATTTAATCTGGATTCTGTATTTGATTTGTGGTTCTCGCTGTTTAAATTCTGATCCAGTCACATGGAAAGTAATTGTGTTCTTTGCTGATTGACAGTCACTCGTGTCCATGTGTGATACAGCTCACTGATTACAATATTTGGATGAAACTGCTGAAATAAATAATAAAATACGGGCCGAAACAAGGTATGTGGTCTTGAATCATTCATTAGGTTGATGTCAAGTTTACTGTTTCTCTTTGTGTTAAATCTCTCTCATTACGTCCGCCTCATGTTTGTTTTCATTGTGTCAGCGTCGCTCGTTTCTTTACGTCACTGCCCACATAATCATGAATATGAACAACGCTCGCTGACATTTAATATGTGAAGCTCTTGAATTCAATAATGGACACGGCCTCTTGAGTCACTCTCTTGTGCTGCAGAGCCACACTGCAGGTTTTATTCAAAACTCACAACTCCACCTCTGAGTCTGGATGTCCCAACAAGTCATCTTTTGTGAGGTTTATTTTAATGTTGGCCTTTTTCTTTTCTCAGAGAGAACAAATTGTCTTTTGACAATACTGGAAGTCTCACAGTCTGCGGCGTGAGCTGTAACCTTTAGCTGCTAACCAGTGCCACTTCATCAATGCTGTTCTGTCAGAGTGTCGGAGCTGTGGGTGGAGAGCGACTGTGAAAGTCTGTTTGTGCTCGAGCAGAAAATATTAACTTCAAACTAAAGAAGTTACAGTGGACTTTTCAGACCATCTGCCACTCTGCCAAAACCTACAGCCAGTTACAGAAATACTCTTATTCACTGTCGAGAGTTAGATGAGAAGATTGATACCACTCTCGTGAAGCTACAGCTAGCAGCTACTTAGCTTAGCATAAAGACACTTCAGTTTTGTACAGATTAAACAAATAAGATTTAACGTGTTAATCAGTGAGCTTTAGAGGTGCTGAGAGGTGGATTTTGTTACCTTTGGATGGAGCCAGGCTAGCTGTTTCCCCCTGTTTCCAGTCTTTGTGCTAAGCTAAGCTAATTTGGTTCCCAGATGATGAATCCTAATAATTTTTGGGGATCCTTTCACTTTTCATCTAGCAACCTAAAACATGTTAATGTGTCCAACACTTTGGTTTATGACCAAATACCTCCAGAACTAATGACATTCCCATCAGCCTCAGCTGTACGTTGCGTTAATTAGCAGCAATTAGCAAATGTTAGCATGCTAACACACTAAACTACAATGGTAAACATTATACCGGATGAACATCAACATGTTAACATTGCCACTGTGAGTATGTTAGCAATTAGCATTAGCATTTAGGTCATAGTGTAACCTCACAGAGCTGCCACGGCTATAGCTTCTTAGTCGTTTACAGTTTATGTCACTGCTGTGTAAATCAGAATTAAAGCTAACGTCTCTTTCTCAGTACAGTTATGGCCTCAGCTAAGCTAAACAGCTAGCTATGTAACGATCTTCTATCATGTAACGATCATCAACAATGCAACGTTATGCACACAGACCCAAAGCAGCGGAAACTGCATCATTTGTCTGTTTTGTAACTGTAGATGGAATTGGATCCTAAAGCAACACATGAGGCTCGCTGCTCTCAGTGTGAATGAACACTGTGGGTGTTAATAGCTGTTCCCAAGTGAGTGAGTGTGTTGTGCAACCCCCCATGCAATTACTGTCAATGAGAATATTTCCTCATATAACGTCCCTGAATAAATAAGGGGTAAATGGTGCTCATTACTGCCTACTGAAAACCTCACTCCCAAACCCATCAGAGACTGCACTGATCTCCCCACCTTCAAATCCCTGTTAAAAACCCACCTTTTTAAACTGGCTTTTAATGTGTGATCATGTTGTGTCTAGAGCCTGATTTTATGTTGTGTCTTAGTGCTTAATGTAGTTTTTAGAGCTTGATTTTACACTGACATCTATTTTATCTTGTACAGCGTCTTTGAGCACTTCTAAATAAAATGTATTATTATTATTATTACCTCTGGTGGTCAAGAACAGGAAGTGGCGTCTGAGTTTGTTTGTTATTTATCTGTGAAAGATCTCTTTGTCCTCAGGAAGGAGGTTTCCCCTGACCTTTAGTCTGTGAACCAGAGGGCTGAAATCCCACACAGACTTGCTTTTATTTTGTCTATTGTTTGAAAAATGTAGGTTGACCCTGCAGTGTGTTCATTGATACTTACGTGAGGTGTTTAAATTAAATGAAACAGAATAATTTAACTTGCTCTAGTGATCCTGTCTACATCACAGCCTGTATTTATCAAGTATCTCAGAATCACTCCGCAGAGGTAAATCTAGCCTATATGTAAATTAAAATAGAGAGTAATTTGAAATAATCTAGTCCACCCACATTGTTTTAGAGCCTGTAATAGATCCGCATTGTGAATATACTGCACACGCAGCGATGATGTTGAAACCTCCAGTCTTCTCTTCCACTGTCTCTTTCACCAACACCTCTTTTATGTTCCCTGCATGCAAAGTGTTATTCCTGTAACGTCACCCGGTCTTGGGAAATGCGGCGTAAAAATATGAACATCACTCTCTCAAATACTGTAGCCTATGAGCTTATTAAAAGATAACGTTCTCACAAAAGCTGAACAATGTTTGTCACTGACTTTGTGTGAGATACAGAGCTAATGTCTTTACGACATTACGCTTTATTGTAACAGGAAAAATCCCTTGTACAGCAGAAACAATGTGCACAAGGTTCCTCTGTGAGAGCGGACTATAACTTTGATTTTGGACACAACAATGTCCCCCTTGGCTGGATGGTACCTGCTTAACTTTGAAGGATATCTTAACTTAATTACAACAGGTTAAACCTAACATAGGGTCTAATACCTTATTTATTTATTTCAAACTACAGCAGAGATATCACATAGATGTGTTGATATTGTTACAGTGTATTTCTGAACACTGGGTGACTTTACAGAAATAAACACTTATAGGAGACATGAAGCAGAAGATTAGATGCTCTTCATGGAGACACATGCAGGATGTGGCACCATTATAGGCTGTAAAACAAAATGGTGACAGGCCTGAAAGGAGTGTTAGTCAGTTTTAATTTGCAACATGCCAGCAGCTTGCCACTGTTTACTTAATGTCCACTATGTAAATGGTGTATTGGTAAATAAACATTATTCATTAGTCATTATGAGATTAGGCTATTCATTAGTTTTGGCATCACATTGTTTAATTTACCTAAACTACACATAAAAAAGAGACGCTATCTTCTGCATTTTGAATTTTACACACGTCATAATTTCTACTCTGTGGCTCAGAGTCATAAAACATTTCTCTTTACAGTTCTTGTTCTTGTCGTTTTGCATCACTGACTTCATTATTACCTTCTGAATCTACCAAATGTTTCTCATTGACCAGCTTCTTTTAAATGGCGTGGTTGTTATAAAATCTATAATCCAACAAAGAGATTTTTTAAATCTCCCTGTTGCCTTCACCGTCCACAGTTGTTTCCTGTTTCCAGCCGAGAGGACAGAGATCAGTGTTTCCTTTATGAAACGCCGCCGGCTGTTCACACCGAGTCCCGTCCAATACGACCGCCTTGATGTTCATTATGTAACCGACTCCGCTGACTTCACGGTGACGTCTTTGTGTTTGTAGTTGTACAAAGGTGTGCACAGATCCTACATACCTCCACTCCAACAACACACACACACACACACGTGTGTGTGAGGTGGTGCTGGCAGGTTTAACCTGATCTGTCAGGTAGCAAAGGAGGATGCTCCTAGCACACATTTGCATACTTGTGAGGACCTTTTGTGAAATTCTCTTTAACCCCTTAAAATCCAGTTTTTCAGTCAACATATCAATAGCCCTGGTCCCTTTGATCGTAATGAACTATCACACCTCACTGCATGTTGTTATAGAGATCCAAGCAACATGTGAGCATCACTTTTGGTTGTGTGCCGTTCACTGTCTGTGTTATTTATTGGATTTATTGGTTGTGATGCTTTAGTGAACTATTCACACTCTCGGTGTTGACCCTTGACCTCTATGAAGTCAGGAAGGTCAGTAACATGATTTAAACTGAGTAAAAGTTTTATGTTGTTATGTTGTGTTATTTATTATTAATGAGGCAGTTGTGAGCTCATAGTTGCTGCCAGCTTCACCTCACAGATGTCACTCATTAGTCGTGTTTGTTCTTTAATGAGTTACCACATTTTACATATTCACAGTTCTAATAAAACACATTTTGTAGCAACGTTTTCTATGCTAACCTAAATTCTACATGTTTATATAATCAATTTTAAACCTTAACTGCAACTATTCACATTTTCAAACAGTCCTGGTTATTCTGAAAAAGAACATGTGCAATACATCCATATCTGAAGCTGATAAGAGACTTTGAGATTATGGTTGTATCCTTAAGTGTAGCTCAAGGTTCATTTATTTATCGTTATACAACACAGGACTGTACAGTGAAACAGTTGTCTTGTTTGATGCTTTCTTTACCATGATCCTGTTAAGAAGTGGTCATTTGAACCATTGAATTGATATTATTGATTTGGTTGTGTTGTCTCAGGGTCAGCTGCTTTGTTTTGTCCATTTTTAAACGTGTTTTGCTTTGGTTTGGACGTTGATTTTATTGTTGTATTGTTCATTGTTTGTTGACGTGTGTGGACTTTAGGACGATTAGCAACGGCTAGAAGCTAATGGGGATCCAATAAAATAAACACATAAACACAGTGGGACCTCTAGACTCACTTTCTTTTCCAAAGTGAAATAAAATAGCTTTTTCTTTTTTTGGTGTTTCCATTCTTTATGCTAAGCTAAGCTAACTGGCTGCAGATTCATATTTACAAAAACAGACATGAGAGTGGTATCACTCTTCTCTATCTAACTTTCAGCAAGAAAGTGAATAAGCGTCTTTGTGTCAAACTATTCCGTCACAATACATTTCTGTGAGATTGAACAGGTGAACACCAAATTAAATATCTAATCTTAACCTACACCCAAGATGTAACATTAAACTCGAGGTTATTGATGATTTTCCATCTTTCTATACAGATCACACACAGAATAACTCGACTCTAACCCATTTTTCTCTCACTTTTACATTATTTCTCTCCTCTTTCTGTCACTTACGGACATATTCTTTGTTTATGTTAGAAACATACAGTACATATTCTTCCCTTTCCCAACCTCTAACACACACACACACACACACACACACACACACACACACACACACACACAGGGAGGATTAACGTCTCTGGCTGGTTTGCCTGCTGCTGCTTGTTCTGTACAGACAGATAAAACATGTGCTGATGCAGCAGCTTCTGAACTGACTTTAACACAAAGTGACATGGGCGCCCAGTGGAAGAGAAAATTTTAGCTGCACAGAAAATATTAGAGAACGTCCACAAAACATGGAAGAGTTGTTTACGTTATTATGGAAGAACTGGTATTTTGTGCGTCTTGGCGCCCCCTACAGTTTTCGGAGTGCAGTTCACCCTCATGGCCAGCTGGACATGTGCATGTGTTGACGAGCTGAAGGATTTGGATTTGGTGGGCTGACTCGGCTTGTGATCAAAAACTAGCAAGTCGACAACATCAAGCAAGTGCAACAACACAAGACACAGCGAGCCAGCTGACATTACTCACTAGTCCAACATCAGAAGGCCGGCTCGCCGTCTGTCCTGCAGACTTTTATTTCACAAAGCTCCCCAACGACTAAAAGCCAGTCGTTGGCTCGGTCACTCTCTCTTTGTCTCTTCTTAGCTTCCTCCGTCAGCGTCCTCTTCGTTCTCTTGGCCTCTGCCATGATGTCCGTACGGAGAATACCGAGCTGGACCCGTGTGTGACGTAGTGCCGTAAAGCGTTACGCACTTCTCGCTCAACCAGAGTTACATAATGCAAGAACAGGCGTTCGGGTTGCGGAGTGGGAATGAAAGAGGTGTTACAAGTCAGTGTACCATCACCATGATTTAGAAGCTGTTATTTTAAGGTAAAATCATTGCATAATGTTGCTTTAAGATTTCAAATATTTGATAGTGCACATCTGAATGTGCCTGACAATAGAAAATCTTCGTTTTTACATCAAAACAATCCCAGTCCCTTTCATATACTGAAGAGGAACATAATGATGTCTACTGAGTTCAGATTTTTAAAGGTGTGTGGGTGAGGCAGGCACATAAAAAGAAGACAAAGAGAGATGATGACAGCGCATGGACTGTGTTTTTATAGTTTGGCATGGAGAGTGACGGTTGGCATTTTAAGTATTTGCTTGACTTCCAAAAGTGGGTGTTGCCGTGCTTGTTACCAGTTCAGAAGCTGCTGCTTCTGAAGCCAGGTTACCTCAACTTCATGAGAGGTGGCTGAGAGTAGAAGCACGCTTTATGATCTGGGGTCCAATATACGCAACACATAAAACATGTAACTGGGGGGTACATGTATGTAGTTTGGTAGAAATCAATCATAAAGCAGCTTGTTTTCTGCCCTCCCAGGTAGTGAACTACATACACCTGGTGCAAACAAGTTCATCTGATTTGTTACTAAGAGCAGGTGTGACAGCTGCAGAAAGCTGTTCCAACAATAAAGACGAACCATCAACATCTGACAAAGGTGAAGCGGCTTGCATAAGACGTCCATCATCAAGCTTATCCTGCATAATACTTTTGTATATTTATATATTGTTTCTATTACTAGGTAAAAGACCAGAATGAGGTTTCTGTTCAACTGGAAATCTTTCAGGTCTTTCAAGAGAACAATGCAAGCCACTGCGATTAAGATCTGGTCAAACGCGTAAAGTATCAGGAAGAAAGTAATGGTTTTGCATTGTTTTGTCATGTCCTCTCCTTATCTTCTCACTTGATAACACAAGTAACTTTTATAAAAGTGGAAACGTTTCTTGATCTTGATCCAAATCAAGGAGCCTTTCCACTTTCAAGGAAATAAATATTCCTTATCTTTACTGAAACCAGTAATTTAACTGGTAGTGCCATTGACTTTATCCAAAATATTCTCATAGTTGATCATTTAAATACCCTAACTGCTGTGTTCTCTAAATCTTTTTGGCTGACACCCCTGTCCACATGCTTTTGTGTACTCATGTGGTCTGTTCTTCATGGTTTGGCCTCTTAGTTCATATCAAGGGAAATCTTAATTGTTACAGCATACAATGATATTTTAGACAACAGAGTGCTTCCAACTTTGTGTCAGCGATTTGCAGAAGGCCTGTTCCTGTTTTAACGTGACAGTGCCCCCCCCCCCCGTGCACAAAGCCAGCTCCATAAATAAAAGGTTTTCCCAGTTTGGTGTGGAAGAACTTGACTGGTCTGCACAGAGCCCTGAACTCAACCCCATCCATCACCTTTGGGATGAAGTGGAACGCCGACTTCCGAAATCAACAAGCCGACCTTCACACCCACTTCATGCAGGGATTGTCCAGGTGTTTAGGGGTGAGAAAGTAAGCAGGGTTTCTGCCCCAGCATCCCCATATTGAACTATTAGTGGGCATCCCCCTCTCTATGACAGTCGAGTGTGGTCCTTCTCAACTGAACTAAACACTTCTGCCTTCCAGCGTGGTCGGACAACACGTGGTCCGAACGGGCTTGATGTCCCTGCATCCAAAATCAGGTGGAAAGACTGAGAGTGGAGACAGAGCAGCAGACGTTAGGGAGGCTGTATATAAGCTTCAAATCTGGATGTGAAGTTTGAAACCAGTCCTTCCACTTCTCCTGCTGCTGCCTTTATTACTGCCTTCAGCATCAACCTGCCCTCACACGCTTTCTTTTTACTTATTCGTCACCTGCATCGTAGTATTTTTGGCATTTTTCTGCCTCAGGAGTTTCCTATTTCTCTCTCTGTGTTCCCAATCTCTCTCTCTCTGTCTCTCTCTCTGTCTGTCTCTCTCTCTGTCTCTCTCTCTCTGTCTCTCTCTCTGTCTCTCTCTCTCTGTCTGTCTCTCTCTCTCTCTCTCTCTCTCTCTCTCTCTCTCTGTCTCTCTCTCTGTCTCTCTCTGTCTCTCTCTCTCTCTCTCTCTCTGTCTCTCTCTCTCTCTCTCTCTCTCTCTCTCTCTCTCTCTCTCTCTCTCTCTCTGTCTCCCTCTCTCTGTCTCTCCACTATAGTTATCTGACAGCTATAGCTACTAGTTACTTTTCAAGCTTATAAAATACATTGTTCAACATGAAGCCAGTCAGAAAACTGAAAATAGATTAGAAATTTGTTATCATCTCAGGATCCCTCAGATTTATCTAGTGACCCTTTGGAGGGGCCCGACCCCTAGGTTGGGAACCACTGAACTAAACTAGCTAACTGTGTATAAAGTAGTTAAAACTAGCTAACTGTGTATAAAGTAGTTAAACTAGCTCCACCTCGAGCAGCTACAACAGTAAAATGCTGCTCTAACACTGATGCATCAGTATTAATAATCTAATAATGTCACATAGAATCAGATATCAGTAACAGGAGACATTTTACTGCAGAACCAGTACTTCTACTTTGATACTTTAAGTACATTTTACTGATAATACTTCTGTACTTTTGCTTAAGTAGGATTTTGAATGCAGGACTTTTGCTTGAGAATCTGAGTACTTCTTCCACCACTGTCACTCCACCATCTGTACTACACAGTGACTCACTGGTTTCAGCCAACCACTTATTTATGCAGATAAGCCTGGAAGTTGTTTCCATAATGACGCTTACTGTGACTCAAGCAGGTGACTCCCCGATGTCAGCTGACTCACCTCAAACATGTGACCATGAATATCTAATTCTACACCTGCAAACAGGAAGTCGTGCCTAATAAGGACACTCACTTGTTTAGTTTTTTCTGTTAACTTTGGATTAATAATTGAGTTTATATATTGCTTCAATACACGCAGCTGATAATATGAATCAGATATAGTCCATATCAATAAAACGAGTGACTGGTAGGTGTCCTGTTCACTTAAATCTATCTGCGGCCTACATTTGCAGCATGCAGGTAGAATGCCAACTAAAGGTTTGACAGCAGCTTAAGAGCATTACCTTATCATACTGTAGATAATGCTTGTTTTTTTTTAGCGCAGGTTAACCTGCCAGACCAGTGCGACTACTTTCTTTTTCCACTCACCCCATGACCTGGACACACTGTGTAAAGTAAATCCCTCTACAATAAGTGTCAGCCTTTGCTCGGCACATAGCAGCCTATGATTTACTTATTCAAATACCGCCGAGTGATGATGTCAAACAAGATGCTCCTGCTTCGCTGCAGTGTTTGGCCTCAGCACTGACACCTCACCCTGCTGGGTAAATATTAAGTCACACATTAACATGAACTCCTCACGGATGTTTACGATCAGTTACAGACATTAAGAAAAGTGAAGATAGTACCTGTAGAGAACCTGTTTTTCTCTTCTGTCTTGTGTCGAGTATAGGCCTAAAGTGAGGATACAGTGACTGTTTGACCCTGGCACTCCACATTAACACAGAAAACCATTTAGGACAGACGAGATCAGAAACATTCTCCGTTCGTCTATTAATTTTCTCATGTTGCCCAGGGGAGCAGAGGCGGAGATGATGAATCCTTCTCTGTCTCCTTCATATGCTCTCTGTCTCTCTGACATCGATACAGGAAATTCACAGAGCATTATATTATTATTATATTATATATTACATTATATTTTAACACTTTATCTTACGGGACCCAAACTCTCCTAAGAATTTTGTAGAAAGGAAATTGAGATAACTTTAAATTCTTGGGGAGATTCCTGAGAAGGACTACGCATGAAACTGGAGACAGTGTAGAATTGTCTGGACTTCTTAGGTACTGTCGAGCCTTTTGTTCTTGCACGTAATGCAGTTTACAATGACAATGGTGGCAGATTTATCATCGAAATTTGTACTTATTTTAGAAACAATGGGTCTTTCAGGTAGAGACGTAAACAAAAGCAGTTTCTCATTTCTAGCCAGCCCAACTGTTGCCAGCAGAGTTTATCTGCTGTAGCTAGATCACTACCTGATTAATTCAAATAATAATGAAACTAATGAAATAATGAACATTTATAAAATACTTAATAAACACACATGTGACTGATTACAAGTAATTTTAACTACCAATGTACAAAGTAAACATCACTATTCACATATTGTTCATCAACCACGTAACACACAAGTGCCAGATTGTTTGGGAGAGTAACAATACTTCATTATCACTGCTTGAAAGTTAAATGTATTTTAAACCAAATTGTACTTTCGTTTTTAGTTCTTCTGAGAATATATTCAACTCTGAGTGTGTCTAAATATTTTTTGAATATGCAATTAATATATCATATTTAGTAACAAGTGCAAGTCGCACCAAAACTAGAGAGCTGCTGAATTCTTACACATGGATCAAACATGGATCAGATGCTTTAAACCAAAGCAGAAGTGAAATCTGAGAGGCATCCTGCTGGCTCTAATGTGCATTGCATGTAGTCTGCGGATTCAAATCCGTTGGTGACCTCAGTCAGTTGTGTATCTTTCCCTCTGCTCTGACTTCCCTGACCCTCCTGTAAGAGTGTTTTGTGCAGTAAAGCTCACTGGGGAATTAATCTGTCCAAATGTGGGGCCAGGATGTTGAACAAAAGCTCTGCAAGTCTTTGATGCTCTTCCTGCTGAATGGATCAGCTCACCTCAGACATGCTAGTCAGTTACATGTGATTGGCTGGTTGTTAGCTGTGCTAGCAGCATGGCTCTATGGATAGCAATGACGGCCTGTCGCTCCACCACTGTGGTTCAGACTGAAGTATCTCAACAACTGGTGGATGGATTGCCATGAACTCTTGTGCAGACATTCATGGTTCTCAGAGGATGAATCATACAGACCTCGCGCATACAGAAACCATGAGGTTCACACTTTTGGTTCAGAGTGAAATGTCTTGACAACTGTTGAATAGATTACCATGAAATTTGGTACAAACATGCATGTTCCCCTCAGGATTGGGTCATAGAGTTCTGCAGGAACGAGTCCTAAAACCCTGAAGTGAGTTAGCATGTTAGCATGTTAGCTCTTCCTGTTCCCTCGTCTGGAAGTCAGTGGGTTTCTTGAATGGGTTTTTGGTTAGATGCCTGAAATAAGGTCTGTGGTTAACACAAGCGTTTTGTTCTATGACATAAAACTCGTCAGTAAATACTCCACTGGTGAGTTTTGAAGCTTTTCCGTGTCTTAAAAAAGGCGGTTGCTAACAAGTGTCTAAATGAGACTACAGAGGTTGTCGGGGACATTAAACGTCATCACGCCGAACACAGAAACTCATGTACTCACTCGTCCGCCTTTACAGCCTCGTTGGGTTTCTACTGCAAACTGTTCTAACTCAAACTTTCCCAAAGGCTTTTGTAGAAGAGGTCAGCGCTGAAAGCTCAGTGGTGGAGACGCTGAAGTCATGTGACCGTGGTGTAGCTGGTTTATAGCCTAACGTTAGCTTTTCACTTCTGCAGATTGACTTTACGCTTCAAACATCATAAAGTGGTGTTCATGTGTGAAGATTATCTTGCTGAACAAAACTTGTCAGTATCATAAACTTCTGTTTTCTGCAATAATCCAAAATCCAATGGAAACATCCCATTGGATTTTTGTTGGTACCATTTAATACATTTAATACCATAATTCACCTCAGTCAGCAGAGTTCAAGCTCCAGGTGTGAGAGACGGTAAGCTGTTGTAAACATAATGGCTGTAACTTAACCATCTAGTGACTTTATGGTTCACCTCTTTGTATTTCCTTAATTGCCCATTTGTTAATGATTTACAAAATAAAAGTGTCTCAAAGGGCATTAATAGAAGGGCAGTTGCATACTGCAGGGTTCCTCCAGGTTTTTAAGAGTAAAATTCAAGCACTTTTCAAGCACTTTCAAGGCACCTAAACCACAAAATTTCCACACTCACAAAGCCTTTATCATCTAAATTGTTACTGTAAAGTCCAGGAGACAACAGACAAATATGACGACGGGATCGTTTCATTTAAAATATTCAAAGATTGTTGGTTTCCACGAGTGACTGTGTCGATGACGAAACACTAGATTATGTTGAAAATCAAGCATTTTTCAAGGAGTATATTCAAATTCAAGCATATTCCTAATCATGAAAACATAACAGTTAAAACTGAGCATTTTCCAAACTTTCAAGACTTTGTATGGACCCCGGTACTGATACATACAGGATACAAACTGTAAATAGAAATGAATAATATCTAAAAATATGAGTGAAAGTTCTTCCTTGTTTGAATGCCTAAATTAAGTTATGAAGGTATAATATGCACCTCATGTCGGTCAGATATTTATAGGGATAATTTTCAGCTTCTCCATAATTCTGTAACACAACCTAACAGCACACTGGAAGAGTTTCAGTCTTATTGAGCGACAAAACAACTATTAAGTCTAAAGGCAGTAATCTCTGTCGGTGCCTGATAATTACTTGATCCCTACATGGCAGATGGAGGCGTCTGTGTGTGTGTGTGTGTGTGTGTGTGTGTGTGTGTTATAATGAGGGAGCTTTCAGGTGAATTGGGGTTGTAGCCTACATGTAACGTGCTACCACAGAGACAGGGAGTCTCGGGGGAGAGAGGAGAGGGAGGGTTTTCCATTTCACTCATCATGTGAGCAGAGAGAGGCAGATTGTTGGAAAACCTTCCTGCAAACAATTAAGACGAGTTTGTTTCATATTTCCATCGTAAATCTTATCATTACATTTTATTCTTGATGATGATATCTGTGATCTCTGGTGGTTCAAGTACACACATCATGCCAAGAAGGCTTCTAATAGTCAGAGAGAGGAAGTGAAGGAAGGAAAAAAGAGACTTATTAGAGTTATAGCAACACATTTTAAATCAATCAATCAATCAATCAATAAATTCAACTCAATTCAAATCAGAGTGATCAGACAGAATTAAAGAGATGATTTTATGTTTTTAGAGGAAGAAGAGACAGTGTGAGGAAGAAGTTAGGCAGTTTTGCCTTCAAAATAAAAGCACAACACTGGTTACAGTAGGAAAAAAACAAGCACTAATGTTGAATTATTGTATAAAACGTGGATTGACACTGACTGTTTAAAAGACTTGATTGATTTATTAGTAGTTATTATAAATTATGGTGAAAGCACAGAATGTATCCTAATGAAATATGCCTTATATGGTTAATGAAGTGAGATTGCATTTATTACCTGCATCTAATATCACAAGTCACAAAACATCCACACCCTGTGGCAACATTTGTGGGCGTAAAGTGGAGCAAACTTGATGACTGATAATGACGTATACGCTGTGTTGTTGCTCTGCTGAGGTTTATGTTTTTATTTGTGTGTTAAGATGTAACTGAAATATTCACTTTTTGTCTCTTCAACTTTGAACCAGTCTATTTGGACCAACAATAACTAACTAATAAAACTAATAACTGTTGTGCTTTTATTTCAATGAAATTATTTTACTTATCAGTTCAAATCCACATGACACTTACTCAGAAATTATTATGAAATTGTGAACTTGTAAAATACATATATATATATGTATGTATATATATATATACAGCATTCATTATCAGCTGTAGAATAAAAACTCTTGCAGATACTGTATGTCCTCTAAACAGGTGCTCGCTCTCTCATGGGACTTTATTTTGAAATTTTCAACCAGAAGTAGAATGGGCCCATATTTTGTGAACTGGTTGGCTTGACAACGGAGCGACAAGAGGAGGGGGGGGGGGCTGTTCACGTTGGAGACCAATGACAGGACCGGTAGCAACAGGTGAGCAGAAACACACACCTCACACACACACACACGCACACACTGAGGCAGAGAGGAGCCGCTGAGGTGAAAAGGCTCCTGGGACTCAGATCCGGTCTGACATGACGGGGAATTAGAGAAGCGAGGTCCATTTCAGCGCCTCGGAGCAGAAACGACTCCTTCATTTGGATTATTACCGCGATTATAACCCGGACTACAACTAAAATACCTCCATAATAAGGACTTCGTAGAGTGTGTGAGCCTCGGTGGTGAGTTTAAGATATATATTTCAGATTTTAAAGTATCACAACAGTTCTGCAGTTTCCCTGTTTGTGTTGTATTTCAGTGGAGTTTTGACCTGATTGTAGATTATTGATCAGCCGGCCCACTGTTTGTGTCGCTCAGTTGCTCTAAATGACAAATCTTCTTCTTCTCCTTTGCAATAATGTTTGTATAAAACCTTTACAGTAGGAAATAGTTTGATCTATTTATTACCCTTTAGAACCTATTAGAGGATTGTTTGGGTTCTTTTTCGTGAGGGTTTTATAAAACCGGGGCTTTGACACGTTAATCCCAGGACTGCTGACTGCACAGGCACCATGATCAGCTCGGAGGGCCTGCGGCCGGCCCCGTCCGGCAGGAAGCCCCTGGGCAAGCTCGCCTCCCGGCTGGAGGAGGTGAAGAACCCGTGGCGGCATATCTCCACGCTGGAGCTGAGCCACAACGAGGCGGCCCGCCTGGCGACGGACGCCCTGCTGGAGCACGGAGAGAAGGAGTACCGCAGGGTCCTGACCGAGGAGCGGGAGCTCAACTTTCTGTCCCCGCTGGAGGTCCGCTACATCACCCAGCATGCGGCCAAGGCGTGCGGCTCCGAGAGCAACGGCACCGGCCTCAACGACCGGGACTTCGGGGACGGAGACGCCGTGTCCGAGCTCACCTCCGGGACTTACTTCCCGATGATGTCCGACGAGGAGCCGCCGATGCTGGAGCTCGGCTGGCCGGACTCCCCGGCGAGATACGGACCGTCGGAGACGCAGATCTACTTCCAGAGGGACAAGTCTCATAACGTCAAAGACCTCATCAGGTCCCTGATCAACAAAGCCAAAAAGGTAAGAAGGCTCTGTGGTTCATAATGTGGGTCTCTGGTCTCATGGGGTCCCAGAAACATGAGAATAATTTACCTTTAATTTAATAAGACGTTGGGGATTAATGTTCAAAAATACATGTAAAGATGTAAAGAGGTTTTGTCAGTTTATCTACTCACTAACTCATGTAACAGCTGTCTAACCTCGTTGAGCATTTTCCAGTTAATCTTCTTAAAAGCCCATATTATTGGCTGGTCACATCTAAATAAACACTAATCGATCAGTTAATCAATGATAGACTAAAGGTCAAAGTTCTGTGGTTAACCTGGTTTTCACAGTCCAGGAGCTGCAGGGGCTCCTCAGCTAGTTTAAGTATCATTCACTAGAGGTTCGACCAGTTAAACGATGCAGAAGGATAGATATGTAAATGAAATTCTCTGTAAATTCAAAGTTACTTCTGTCACTCCCTCACCTGTGACACCAACACCTGTTTTTCCTCTGACTGCAGGATATTACAGCAGCCAAACCGTCATTTTTAAAAATCCACTGGAAATAAAACAGGTTTTTAGTCCAGATGTAATGAGTTATATAACCTTTTATCATTATTGAATCATCTTGATGACATTATTGAGCACAAATAGCGAGTTTAAAGTCCCCCTCCATTAAAACGTATCATTATCATTACTTTATTGTGATGTTTGAGCTTCACTGTGCAGAATGATGTTTGTTTTCACCTTCACCTGCTGAGGGGGGGAGTTTCTCTGAGCTCACCTTTAAATCTCAGTTTAGCAAATGTACGTACGAGATGTTTTTTTGCGACATCACAGCTAGTTTGTAGCCAGTCGTGGTCCAGTACGCAGCTCAGACCAGTGTGATGTGGAAACTTGAAGGCTCCAGTGCACATGACGCTGAAATCAAATCAATCAACAAACTTTATTTGTACAGCAGCTTTCATTAACGTCAGTGCAGTTCAGACGGTTTTACAGATGACTGACAATCTGATAAGAAGACAGGACAAAAATAAACAGTAAAACAGCTTGAGACTAATGCACATGAGCAGTAGAAGTGAAATAATAGAACCAATAAAATAGATTAAGAAAAAGACAATAACGAATAAAGTAGAAGAGAGGAAATAAACACATTTTAAAACAGTAGAATAAATACGAGATGGTGTTCCTGACAAACAACATGATGAAGAAATCAGCTGGCTCTTCTTTTTTGTTTTTCATCGTTCCACCTGAGTGCATTCATTTCTCCCTCCAGTGGTTTCCACTTGGTTTGCTTACAAACAAATGCAGCAGGTCTGAGCAGGCCCGTCCTCCCGCCTGCTGTCATGTTTGATCAGCTCTTATCTGCCTCTGAGCACCGAGGCCGGCGGCCCGCTCCGTCACTCATTTAGCAGCTGACCTCGGTTCACGGATCGAAATGACTCTCTAATCACCGGCTTCATGGTCGGCATAAGCATGGGCGGATTATGAGACGATGGGCCCCTGGGGACAGACAGGCATCCCACCCCTGCTTTATATGATCAAGACACCCCGACTGAAAGAGACACAGAAAGCTGCTCCGTCATTTGTTTTGATTTTGTGTCTCTCTGTAGTTGTTTAGTATCTCTTTGTGGTCGTTTTGTGTCTCTCTGTAGTCATTTTAATGACTTTCCCACACCAAATGTTAACAGTCACTTCTAACAGAGGCTCTGACACAGCTGGGGCCCCCGACTCCTTGGGCCCCGGGGCCCTGGCCTGAGGTCGATTCAGTAATCCACCCATGGGCATGACGTGATGTTAAAATGAAAGCAACTAATTTATAATGAGTTTCAAGGTATCCACTAGTTATCAGCTCTGTAATGTGCAACTGTTAGTTCATTACTTGTGGCTTTATATTATGAGTTCATAACGATTGTTGCCAAATTGTCTCAAGATCACTAAGCCGACCAGATAACAAGCTAAATAAGAAACGTAGTTGGTTTATTGGCAGACAGTCCAGCACACGTTGCATATGAGTCACGTCTCTGCAGACACTTCCTTCTTCTCTATGAATAAACAGACTTGTTTTATGCGCATGTTCTCTGAGGCTGCTGCTCATAAAAATGAAAACACAATGAGAGAAATTAAAACCTGTTCAATCCCTGCAGGAAAAATATTCTCCATCTAATAGTTGGAGCTGTTTTCTCTCACGCACGTCAGTAACTTTGACCTGTTTCTCACGCGGTTGTGCCGAGTCAGCAGGTTTGAGATCGAATGACGGTCTGAATGCAGTTCATCAGTCAGTGGACACAGCTGATGAATTAGCTGTTAGCTGTTCATTCCACTTATCTCAAGTTCACTCGGTGTCATTCACGAGATCACAACAATAAATGAGCCTTGATGTCCGTCAGTAGAGGAGACAGTTTAACTGGCTTCATTTTTCTTTGCAGTGGAGCTCTCACACCTGACGCCTGACAGCATTCATCACCAGTATACCTTTTAATTAATTTGGCATTGCTCAGAGAAAAACACTTCACCGACTGATCAATGCTGTGATCAATATATTTTTTCCTGTTGCTTCTTTTAGACAGTTTGTCACTATTATCGCATACAAGTGTATCTGAAGTGCTTTCAATCATTTTAAGTATGTGTTTTTCATTTGCACACATATGTACATATGTCTGCGGGCCTGAACGTGTCTCTACGTGTGTGTGTGTGTGTGTTTGCACAGAGCCATGCAGTTAAACACATTCTTGGTGTGTGTGTGTGTGTGTATTAATGTTGCATAACACATACCATATGGAGGGCCCTTTCATTTCTTTTCAATGCATGTGAAGAGTTTATTTGTAAAGTGAGACGTTCACTATTTATGTTAAATGAATGTCCAGAGTCCAGGGGCCCGAAAAAGCCCCAGATTTAATGTGTGCCAGTTGCTTTTTGGTGGTTTGATTAGTTGCATATTGACTGGCTCCTGCACGATTACATAACCTTCAAACTTTATTTATATAGCACAGGTCAAACATCAAATGCTGCTCCAAGTGCTGAACATACAGAGAGTTGAAAAGAAAAATGAATAATATAAAGTTTAATATAATACAACAAATAATAAAATAAGAAGTAACAGTAAAAGTGCAAGGCGAAATAAAGAGGCATCAGCGGCCCAACAGAAATGTTTTGTCCCGGGGCCCCAGAACAGGTTAATCCGGCCATGGTGGCAAACTCAGAAACCAGTTGTAGTTTGTGAAGCTATAATTATCTCTATCTTTTTAAATCAGTGAGTCATAAATCCTTGGTACCATAAATTTGTTAATAAGTTGTAATTAAACCGCCATTTATTATTTTGACAATGGTGGCCCCTGGGGTCATTTATACACATTACTAGGTCAGAAAATGACAAATTAATCAGTCGAATATGTTTTCAATGAATTGTTTATTGTAGTAAATGCCAGAAAATGATGAACAGAGCCCATGTTGATACAATGCTTGTTTTATCCAACTTAAACCCCAAAACTGTTCAATCTATAGTGAAGAAAACTGAACCAGAGAATATTGGGCTGAAATGATTAATCGGTTATCAAACTTGCTGATTAATTTTCTATTTAATGAATGCATCAACAGATCATTTCAGTCCTACATATTACAGATCTGTCCTCTGCATCAGACTGCTCTCTTGATTATTTTCTGATCACTTTTCTCACCAGCTGGAAATATTCCCCCGGGGGTTTCTCCTGTTTCCTCAGGGGCCCATTAAGGCTTTTATAAGTGATATGACGGTGAAGTTTTAGCAGAACAGAGTCCGTGCTGTGCCATGAAGAGGCCCACACTCATGAAACCTTCATGAAACCCTGCATGCTAACGTCTCTCATATCTGCCTGCTGCTCCAGGTGATCGCGTTGGTGATGGACGTGTTTACAGACGTGGACCTGCTGTGCGATCTCATGGAGGCGTCCAACAAGCGCCGGGTCCCCGTCTACATCCTGCTGGACGAGAAAAACCTCGACTACTTCACAGAAATGTGCTCAGCACTCGACATTCAGAACTCACACCTGAGTGTAAGTACTGGAGACTTACTTATATAACCATATCATTCCTCATGCAGAGAACACTAAGCAGGACAGAGAGACAGCATTCACGCTGACTGAGTTCAACCTCAGGTGCAGAGACACTAAACATCTCTTCATATTCTGGTTGTATAACTTCAGATCAGTGGAAAATACAAGAGGTGACAGAGGAGGAAGATGATATTATGAAGCTCGTGCAGCTAGATGTTAAAATGATGAAATCTGACCTTCCAGACCACACTAACCTTCTCTGCAGCCGCCCAGCTGAGCTTCACACAGGCTGAATGTCACAGTCATGAATAAATATACAACATTTCAATGAAAAATGGGCCTTTTCATGGAAGACATTTTGACATGTCACAGCAGGAAAATCAAAGGTGTAAATAACAGATATAACGATGGCTGAATTCCATTTAGCTGCTTCGGTGTTGTGCATGCTGGCTCACTGTCACGCTGTCATGGCTCACACTAGTAACACCTGTGCTTTTCCTACTATTACAAGTCAAAATGTCTGCTGTGGAAAAGGCCCATCTCAACACCTGTGTGATGGATTGTCATGAGATTTGGTTCTGCGGTGATCCACTGACTGTTCCTGTAGCGCCACCAGCAGGTCGACATTTTAATGTGTCCAACACTTTGGTTTATCTCTAAATTCCTGAAAAACGAATGCAGCCTCAGCTGCACTTTGTGTTTAGTGCTAATTAGCAAATGTTAGCATGCTAACATGCTAAAATAAGATGTTGAACATGGTAAACAATTATACCTATTAAACATCCACATGTTAGCATTAGAGCTGCAACTAATGATTATTTTCATTATCAATTAATCGTTTAGTCCATAAAATGTAAATACAATTGTGAAAAAATGCTCCTCACAGTTTCCCAAAGTGACGTCTTCAGACTGCGTCTTTTGTCCGACCAACAGCCCAAAACCCAAAGACTCTTCATTTACCGTCAGAGAGGACAAAGAAAAGCAGCAAATCCTCACATTTAAGAAGCTGGAACCAGCAGATGTTGAAAAAAATGACTGAAACGATAAATCAATTATCAAAATAGCTGGCAATGAATCTTCTTTCCATCGACTAATCGATTGATCGACTAATCGTTGCAGCTCTAGTTAGGGAGTTTTTCCTCGCCTCTGTCTCCTGGTGCTGCTCATGGTGGGAACTGTTGGGTCTCTGTAAATAGTCGGTAGATAGTCGGTCTTGACCTGCTCTGTATGAAAAGTGCCCTGAGATAACTTTGCTATGATTTGGCGCTGTAAAAATAAAACTGAATTGAATTAATAGTTAGCATGCTGATGTTAGCATTTAGCTCACCGCTGTGTCTAAGTACAGCCTCACAGAGCTGCTAACGTGGCTGTAGACTCTTAGTCTTGTTATTATGCTGTTAGCTAACGTGAATGTAAAGAGCATTTTGCAACCTCAGCAGGATATCTGTCTCTACACTCAACTTCTACAAGTCACACCGGAGTGTTAGAGAAGAGGAACGGAGGGATCGCAGCAGGAGTTTATAGTGTGTACACTGTCCTCTTGTTTGTCTGCTCCATCATTTACTTTGGCAAGTGTCATTTCAACCTTTGGTATGTTGTTTTATACACTGTTGAAAAAACCAAACCGATGGTTTAGCTGCGGTATGTCTGCTCTGCTGAAGTGTCCTTGAGCTTTCCCAAAACTCTGAGACCGGGCTGCTTAGAGCTCACTGTTTGTAGATAATATGGAGAAAATGCACATCACAATGTCCCTAAAGCTGAAGTTGGCGTATTCAAATGTCTTGTTTTGTCTGAGCAACAATCTAAAACCCCCAAATATTTGGTTTAATATTACAGAAGTCGAAGGTGTGGCGGTATTTAAACTACTTAACTATTCAACACTCGTTTGGGCACCACCCTCATTTAAAGGAAAATAAAAAACAAACAAAATAATCAGTAAACTGATCAGTCTCATGAGAAGGAACTGAATTCTTTTCGATACACTGTCTTCTGTCTTCAGAGAAAACACACAGAACTTCTTGCTGCTAAATGAGGACATTTATTTATAGCTAAATGTCTAATAACTGAATAAGTGAAGGATTAATAACAGTTATATGATGGAGACAATAAACAAACAAACAGGAATAACAGGTATGAAATGATAAACCTCACTCAGTGGCAACAGTGAGGTGGAGAATGTGATTTGACACCTTGACTGTTGGAGGGAGAAGTCAGTTTGCAGATTCAGAACAAACTTTATTTAAACTTTTCCACAAAGTGAAGATGATCAGTCCAGCAGGACGTCTGTGAATCGTCCCATTGGATCAATACAAAGAAAACTAGCAAATATTCACATTTGGGAAACTGGAACCAGAGAATTAAATTACTTAAATGATAAATTGATTATCAGAAATGTTGCCGATTGATTGGCTAATTGTTTCAGCTGTACTAGTGATGCAGCATTCTGCTCCGTGGTATCAACATAAAACACTACAGAGATTCACTTGTTTGTCTAAAGAACTAAAATCTGAATGAAGTTAGAGTTAAATATGATCCTGAAATCAACCAAAAGAAATAAATAAAATTCACTTTATGAATTATTAGAGGACCTGCATGTTTCAGCTGCTGTGTCCGTCTGATGGCTGTGATGCATCTCTGTGTCGTAGTAGCAGCAGTTTTCATCATTATTTGTTTTGATGCGTATTTGCTTGTTGTTGTCCAGAAGATGATGTAAATACTGTACAACATCAGAATGCATGTGTGTTTCTAACAGTGAGCTGTGTGTTTGTGTGTTTGTGTGCAGAACATGCGTATTCGCAGTACGTGCGGCGACACTTACTGCACCAAGAGCGGCAAGAAATTCACCGGTCAGGTCCTGGAGAAGTTCATGATCATTGACTGTGAGGAGGTCATCGCCGGGTCATACAGGTTAGCAACACACACACACACACACACACACACACACACACACACTCCTTTAACATTAACGTGGACTTTAAAGGATTAACTACAAAAACAAGAAGTGATCTTTGGAGATTGTCAGGAAGACTTTCAGGAAATGGAGGGAAAAGCTTTAATTTCTGGAGTCTTGCAGTAATTTGAGAAGGTCTGGAATGAAAATAACGATTACATATTTGACGATCCGTAGAAGAAGAAGTGTAGGTGGACTCTTCACAGTCAGTAAAACACATAGGAAGATAAAAATAGCGACCGCAGAGCTGTCACGTTGCTCACAGTTAGCAGTTTGACGTTTGCTTTGCATGCTGCCTGATAAGCAGGACTATCGGCGGGATAAAGGGGGAAGCCAGCTGAGCTCAGAGGCCGTGATGAGTTTGCAAATGTCCGTGTGGATAACAATGATCACGTTGTGCAGTGAAGTGACTGCGCTGCTGTCAGCGAGGAGCTGCTGGAGGCATTTGAAACTGTTATGAGAATACCTGAGTAATACCTGTAATTACAGCTGCACCCTCAACAAGTGAATGAGATTGATGGCTCTGAACGACAGGGACTACAGAGGCATGTTAGTGAGCGCAGATTTCAATATACAGTAAAAGAAAGGACTTTTAGAAATACGATCTCTAGAAGAAATTTCTCTTTTTTCTTGCAGCTTTGATGCAGCTGTTTGTGTTGTTCACGTTTTTTTACTCCTCACATTGTGAGTCAGATTTCACTACTGATGCCAAAAAGATATAGATTTCGTCTAGGGCCGCAACTAATGATTATTTTCATTATCAAATAATCTGCTGATTGTTTTCTTGATGACTCACTTTGTCAATAAAATGCCGACCAACAGTCCAAAACCCAAAGATCCAGGTTTCTATCAGATCTGACAAACAAAAGAATCAGATTCTCAAATTTTGAGATATTTTTATTTGAAAATTGACTAAAACTATGAATTGATCATCGAAATAGTTTGTTGACTAAACTAATTGATTAATTGTTGCAGCTTTAATCCAGTCGTGACATAAAGATCTGAGGATTAAATACAGTTTTGAAACAGACATTTTGTGGCATTTCTGCTGTTTACTCTGGCTTATTGTCTTTACACACACTGGACACATACACCTGTAGTGTGTGTGTGTGTGTGTGTCAGTGTGTGTGTCTGTGTGTGTGTGTCAGTGTGAATGTAATGTACCAGTGAAGCTGCTAAATTCTGAAGATTTTAACGACTTGGTGTCACAGAGCAGCAGAGAGTCGATAATGACTTTTTTTGTCGCTCTTTCTCTTCATGTTGTAATTTTGACTCCTGCCTCAGTTATCAAACCTAAGGCCATTCTCATTAAAAAAATTCCACCACAAAACTACAAAACTACGCAAAACTTGACTTTGCTTATCCCGACAAGGGGGGTCATTTCTAAATCACACGAGGTCCCCTGGTAAAACTAGTCCCGTGAGGTTAGGGCTTTAGGCGAGGCTGCTGAAGTCAGATTTAATGGTCGAGCATCGGCCTCTCTAACCAACCAGCAGCTTGTATTCATGATGTGAGTTCATATCCACACATTCTTTCACCTTTGTACAGTCAATCACCTGATTGAGGCGTGTCACCGACTGCACACCTTGATCCACTCTCGTCTCTGTGCACCGCTTCCTTTGTTGTATTTCAGACACATCGTTTCCTTCCTCGTTCTGTCCAGGCAGGTTGTTTTCTGATCAGATTATCAGATTATTTTCTCCTCCTGAAGTATCTCAGATCTCAGAGTGTTGTCTCTTTTGGACTCGGTTTGGTTTCAGGTGTGTGGCAACCGAATGGTTAGCGTCTGGCATGCAGGCTGACAGGCATCAAGCCCGCTGACTGTGGAATGAAGGGCGAGGTCCGGACAGGTGCTAAGTGCCTCAGTCAAATGTGGTCTTATCACCTGCACACACCTGTCCCAGCCTCCCTCTCTCCTACACTATCTGCAAACGTCCTCGTAACTCTGATATTAGAATATTATCTGATATTAAAACCCATGGAAATGCTGGTTTACACTTTGATACCCAGGGAGTGTCCGCTCTGCTGTACATTTCAAACTGATTAGTTTATTTGAGAAGCAAATAATAAACACTGATTCACTGGTATTTGGTAGATAATGCCAGCTTTTATCTGTTAATCCAAAAGAAAGTAAAATCTTTACAGAGATAATATCTTACGTACACGGCAGGACTTCTCTGGTTGGGTAACACTTTACTTTAGCCCTTTTTATTTAGCTTTTATAAGCATTACATTAATGTAATAAATGGTTTATAACACTGTTATGTAGTTGTAAAAAGAGACTAATGTAAAGTGTGACTATAACTCCTCCTGTGGGCATAATAATAATAATAATAATTATTATTATTATAATTATATAATCTTTATTTATAGACACACTTTTCCAAATCCGAAGTTAGAAAGTTCTTCACACAGGGCAGCAAATTAAAAACCGACAAAATATAAAATAATTTGATTTTATGATAAAAACTGTTAAAACCAACTCCAGTAATTTGAGAAAAAAGAAATAAAAATTAAAAAGAAATAAAATAAACAGATAATGAATGACACTGATATTGTAAAACTCAGTTACTTGTTAACAAATACTGTACATTAATAAACACTTAAAATGTCCTTATATATGCTGTGTTCATTAGATGTTTATAAAGTGTTTATTAATGCTAAATAGGGAGTTCCCAAAACCTGAATACTCTTTTGTACAATCCACAATATGTTTATTGGATAAATTGGTAACAAGTTCAGTGTCATGCGACTGATATTAACTGTTACAGGAAACAGATCTTATCTCGACATGATTGACGCGGAACGCGGAAATACGAGCCCGGCATAATTTTACTGACTTCTGTGGTAGAGAGGTAATGGATTTGAGTGCAGGCCTGTAAGAGGACGCTCCTTTCTTCATGAGGAAAACAACCTTTATGATTTACGGTTGATGCATTGAAGGCGTGCTCTGATCAGTTCCTGCTCGGGACACGCCAGGAATGTAACTCGAGGTGAACATATCTGAGCAGTGAGTGATTTATCTCGGAGGAAAGCCGTCCTGCAGGTTCTTTGTGGCTGCTGTAAAACACACAGTCACAGCTCTGCACGCATTCAATGGCTTCTAAATGATTTAAATTCAGAAAAGAATGTATTTTTTAACTGCCTGATTGTGTTTTGCACTGCGTGTTGAATCGTCTCTGCAGAGATTATTAAAGGCGCTTTCATGTTTAGTTTTCATGAGATTGTTTAAAACGCTCTGAGCATTAGAGAAGTGTTTTTATGATGTTTAAACTGCAGCTGCTCTCCGGGACAAACGTTGGTGCAAACGCTGCAAACTGGCCTGAGATGAAGAGTTGTAGCTGCTGTGTGTTATGGTGAGTCAAATCAAGACATTTGGTGTTTTCGGACCAAACAGTTCTGGGGAGAAACCCCCGAGAACTACAGACCTTCAAGGGCTTTTTTTCTGTTTCATTCGCACCACCAATATGAACGTTGAAGTGACGTAGGCCGGTCTGCAGTTGGTATAGCAACGTCACACACAAGGTTTTTATATTTCACTTGCTGAGTCTAAATGGCGTCATATTTTCCCCGTTGAATATACGCTCAGTAAAGCCTGGACTTCACTCTCGGTCCTTTTGTCCGTGTTTTGGTCCATTTTTTAAGGCTACCATTACAAACTGTTACTGTTACTGTTAAAGATGGCGGTTGTCGGTGCTGCATTGACTCATGTTCCTCTTCCTCTTGTGCTGGGAGAGTACCTGCTCTGATGTAGGAGCCTGGATGTGTAATAAGAACTGGATACGGACCCAAAGATGGCACCTATTCAGTCCAATAAGAATTGCTCGCCTGGTACATACGCCGAATAAAGTTTCTAGCTTCCGGGTGCACTTCCGGGCTATGCGGCCCACTGAATAATGGAGGTCTGTGGGGAAAATGCTTTTTGGGCTGCAGGGGAATTTTTTTCTGCAATACCGCGAGTGGCCACTGGAAGAAACTGGAAGCAAGGCTGTTGTAATCTGAACGACACATTTCAACAGTTTAAAATCTGTTTTGGCATCTAAACACTTTAATCTGTTACTCTGACTGGACTTTCTGGATCGTGTTTCATCATCTCACCAGTTGTTTAAATGTTGCTTTAACGCAGGGCTGTTTTTTAGCTGCTAATGAAGGCATCAAAATGTCCAGAGAGTTATTTTAGGAAAAGCTTTGACTAATCAGATCATTACAGATCCTGTCTGTTGACAATTCCTTCATCTTTCTTCTACATCTGAAATATTTGGTCTATTTGGTCACTTTATCTTTTATTTCATGTGTCTCAGGCCTGCTGGGTCACACGTTGCATTCACTAGAACTCAGACGTTTGTAAGATCCTGTGTTCAGCCATGAAAGCATTATTTCTGCTGCTCATCCAGACGTCTGTCAGCGTGCTGCTGAACCTGCTGTCTGCTGCTGGCAGATCAGCTGCTGAGTCACCGCAGTGACTCATCGTCGTCCAGGAAGTTGTTGAGAATGATCTGCAGTTTTATCAGCTGGAGGTGGAGGGACATCATTTGCACACAGACAGCTGATCGGTGCCAAGTCTAAGTCACATTTTGTGTTTCATAATTTCTAGTGTTGTTTAATGTGACCACCTGCACACGCCTAAAAACATGCTGATGAACATTATTCCTACCCAGTTTACAGTATGCAGAGTTACGCAGGAGGGTCACCTTCCTGATTAGGACGTGATGTCATTTCCTGTTTCCCATCTTGCTGCAGTTGTTCCTGATTAACACATTTTAACATTCAGCGTGGGGAAAGTGTAAGAATATAACAACACAATGAGCACATTAGCTTTTTTAAACACGTTGTGGTTCAATAATTAACAGTTATTTTTACTGTTTTTGTTGTAGCTTGATTATTAAAACATCCTCCACGTTGCACTCAAAGTCGCTCTTGAGTATCACAGTATCGTCAGCTAAATACTTCATTATATATGCAGAAGTGTATTGCTCATTTGAATATTGCTGTAATTAAAGTACGATAGCTGATCATTTTTCCTCCAACAAAACAGAACGTGACAGGAGAGCAACGTACACACATAATCAATATAAATACACACATTTCTTATTCTGTATTTCTTACACAGTAACAGAGAACGCTTAGTGAGCAAAATAAGCTCAATCTACTCCATTATACATTGTTTCAGGCCGCTCAGGCTGATCATTAGAGTTGTACCTGACTCAGAATTTTATCAGTCGAATCGGATTTGGCTTTTCAATACGAATATTCAACTATTCTTTCTCTTTTTTTTAATAATAGACTATCAAGCAACGCTTTATTGAGCTGCCAGATTTTTGAACGGGGTTCGACACGACGTTCATGTAATATAGTAAACAATCCAAGTTAGCCCTCCAAGCTAATGCGTGCTAACTACGCAGTATGACTGTGTCGTATGAAGTTGCTGTGAGCTGTAAATTCACTACTTTTAAGCAGAAGGCAGAAGATAACGTTACCTCGGAGCCGGACCGGGAGAGGCCTCTCTTTCTCAGGACAGCTGCCTCCGTCTCACTTAGACTCACCCTGGGTCCGGGTCCGCAGCTGTACCTGGACCCGTCGCAGACATCTTCACCTGAGCAGACGGGATGATTTGATGTAGTCGTATTAGAATGATTTTACCTCGGAGAGCTGCGTGAAAGTGAGGAGCGCTCACTCTGCAGCTACTTCTGGGGACCAAAATGTCCCCAGAAGAACACTGCACACTGACTGAAGTGATGACCCTTCAAAATAGTGTTTTACTTAAATCTTCCACTGTCCAGCTCACTGGTTTCAAACTCTGGTATTTTGTCTCCTCTCCAGTTTCACCTGGCTGTCGGCTCAGGTGCACAGCAACATGGTGATGCATTTCTCGGGTCGCATCGCCGACAGCTTCGACCGGGAGTTCCGCTGTCTGTACGCCGACTCGCAGATCATCGACTGCTTCTTCAACCCGGAGGAGGAGGGGATGCCCTACTACCCGCCATACCCAGCCATGATGGCCCCCGGCATGGGCATGGGGCTCGGCCCGGTCATGGGGCTGGATTTACTCACTGACAGGTACGAAGCTGGAGTCCAAGACGTTTTTTATGTTTGTTTACTTGTAAAACATTATTTCCTGCTGACATTTGAAACTTGGACGTACATTCACTCTGAGACGCCTGGTACATGTTTCAGTCAAGAGATTACTTTCTTGATTAACTAATTCAAAAAGCACATGTGCTTATATAATGTGAATTATGTGAAATATATTTTTTATGTGTTTTTTAGGGTACTAGCTAATAGCTAAAAAAAATAATGATAATCGTCATAATAATAATAATAAACTTTATTTATATAGACCCTTTGAAAACAATTACAAAGTGCTTTACATGGAAAAACAAGATTAAAACTCAGTTCACTACAATTAAATAAAATCCGGCAAATAAAAGACATAGAATAAAAAAATAGAAAAATACAACCAGTAATAACTGTAATGATTAATGTTATTTTATTTATTATAGTTTTTTCTCTATAGAAACCCGTTTTACTTTTTGTACTGCAGACAGTATTATCATTTTATATCTAATCTCTCGATTATTAGATTTAATAGATTTTCTTGACCTTGAATTAAAAAGTTAAATGCTAATCTCGCCCTCCCTCCTCCAGCAGGCAGAGGGACAGGGTGTGCTCTGAAAACTCCAGCAGCCAATCAAGTAACAGCGTGTCCAGCGTGAAGGCCGCGCCCGGGATGACCTCTAAGACCATCTACAAGGTCACTCAAGGTCACGATAAGATGGAGCCCAACAACAACTCTCACCTGAGCCCCGAGAGGAGGGGTGGAGGACAAACCCCGACACCTCAGAGTCACGTCACACCGGGATCGCGAGGCTCTGCTAACGGAGCAACCAATCACAGCCCAGCTGTGGAGCGAGCCCCGCCGGCCTACGGTCAGTCAATGGGCATCGACTGGAACAAGCCGAACCCGGCGGACATCATGCGGTCCAATATGGGCGGCACCTCCTCCAAGTTCCAGGCGTTGGGGTTGTACGACCACAAACCGAGCACGTTCCACGGCGCCGGGCCCGTCCCCGGCACCCCCAACTCAAACCTAACCCCCAAGACCCAGACCCCCTCCCCGGTCAATGACAGCAAACTGACCTCCAAGCAGAAGACTTCCTCCAACCAATTCCTCAACAAACTCACAGACCTCTTCCTGCCCCCCTCCGGCAAAGACACCTACAACTTCCGGGGTCCACCGTCCCCTCACGGCACCACGTCCTGGGGGGGTCCGGACCTCTCTCAAAATGAGCCGGAGAGCCAGCAGAGCCCGCCGCCCCCGCTCTCTCCGGCCGTGATGATGAGCCGGCAGGACCAGAAGCGAATGACGCTGGGCCACAGCAAGCTGGACCTGGTGAACCAGTACAACAAGATGAAATCCAAGCAGGTGTACAGCCGCTTCGAGCTCAAGACCACGAATTAAACTGTCGGACTACATCTATGTTTAACTTAATCTTCCGAACTCTTCCTTCCTCCTGAGTCTCTTATTACGTTATTACAACCCGTGAAGAAAAGCCTCCGTGGTTTTTATAAAGTGGTCAGTCCTTCGTCTTCTTCCACGAGCCTTTACAGCCACGTTGGCTCGGAGGCTCCTCTGTGATTCTTGAAACCATTTTGCCTCTTTTTATCACGTGAGGAACCTTTACAAGCAGGGCTGAGACTCTTTGTGGGGTCGCGGTTTACAAAACACATCATACATTTATATTTACATTGAAACTGATGGTGTGTGAAACAGTTTTTCAACAGTTTCTAACCGAGTCATCGTGTGTAGTCTGTCACATGAACCAGCTGTATGTCCTAACAGGAGATCTGTCACATTTTAAAATGACAAATTTGCAGCTGAACTGTTTGCTGAAACATTTAAAGAGTCTCAACACGAATAATTTAAACAGAAAGTTAAGACTAGCAATTTCAACATTTCCACTGCCTTTTCTTTAGGACTCTCCAGGGACTTACATGAGGATTTTTCCACACAGTTTTTACTTATTATAACAAGAATCTTAAAGTCAAACAGAAATTTGAATTCTCCTTTTTATGTAAGGAAATATTATATGTGTGCAGTGCGCCGCACGATGAGGCAAACATCTGGGCGCCATCTTGAAGTCCAGCATCCAGTTCTTATAATACATCCACGACACATGACCAGACTGTCAGAACTCAACACGTAGTCCTGTAACCTCACTGCTCTGTAGCTGGTTAAAGTGTTTTTAGTTCCCGCCCACACAGATACTGCACCAATCACATCACAAGAAGCAACAGTAACTGCGTTTACATGGACCCTAATAATAATGTAGATTTGGGGG